>VDFB02363652.1:0-30411 GCA_007258455.2 Sequoia sempervirens | reverse complement strand
TGATCACTTCCCTATGATCAAACACATCTCCTTATTCATCGGGTGGCTCGTCCCCTATGACAATATTAATTAAACCATTTGTTTAATTAATACCCTGCATCTTGCAAAAGGGTCCTAAAGTATTTAATTTAATACTTTACCCCTCTTCCTCCTCTAAATTAAATAAATATACCCTTTTATTTAACTTAGTCATATTCCCCTTTTAAATTAAAATTTATTTTTAATTCCTCTTTTCTCTCTCATGGTCACATCCTCCAACTTTTGCAAGTTAGTCCCTAATCCATCTTAATTACCTCATCTTCTTCTAATTAACAAGGGTTAGCATGTGCACACCCTTAATCATCATTAAGGTCACATCCTCCATAATTTCCCACTTGCTTCTAATGAGTCATTAGTCCATCTAACTGAGTACTTGCACAACCTTAATCATTTGATTAGCCTAACCTAATCCTCATCCTATTTATGGCATATGTCCTTGGGTCAACCTTATTAAAGACTTTCTCCTTTTGGACAAGGCATCCCCCTTCCCCATGTGAATGTTTAATTCACCTTTTAATCCCCCAAGGCACCTAAAAGGAATTTTTAATTCCTTCACTTCTCCCCCACATGTCCTTCACTTATTCTTTATTCTTCCCATCTCCCTATGAGAATATTTGAGGAATTTTTAATTCCTCACATGTCCTCTCACCCACATGGGGACAAGGACCTCCTTTATGAGGAGATCTTGTCCAATACCAAGGTACTTTGTACCCCCTCCATGTCATGTAATTCTCCTTCCACCTCATGTCCACTTCACCTTTTAGGGCTACATCACATACATGTCAAGATGTGAGGGCTTGTGAGTTCTCAACTCACCATAGCCCTACATCTTGGCCATGTTGGGATCAATCTTGACCATCCATCTCTTCTAGTAATTCTCAAAATTTCTATAAATACCCCCTCTTTTCTCTCATTTTGGGGGAGATCATTTTGCTAGCCAAACTCTTGCAATTTTGTTTCTCAACTTATACTTAGCCATTTTCTTGTTTTCATCCACTTGCACTCATCCTCACAACATCACTTAGCTTGCATCTTGTGCCATCCAAGGAGCATACACATCAAAGATCAAAGGGCAAACCAAAGGATTGATTCGACGCAAGGTATAAGGTTCCATTTTGTTGCTTTCATCTTGTGTTGTTTCCAACTTAGGCTGGAATCTTTGAGGTGTGTAGGTTGTTTTGGTGTTTATTTTAACTCTTTCACTTGTTGCTTGATTTCTAATGCTCACATTCACCTATCACAACTAAGCAATACTCATAATGGAATGTTGGAATGTTTCTTGAGAGTGAAGAAGTGAAGTGGTTGCAAGAACAATGGACAAAGTGAATGTGTGGAGAATTGCTAGAGGCCAAAATGAAGTTAGAATGAATGTTTTTGAAGGTGGAATGAGAAGGAATAAGTCATTTCTAAGTCAGTTGGTCGAAGAGGGACATTACAATTCAGCCCCAATCAAGTGTGTAGTTTCCCTCTGCCAACTTTAAACACAGGAATCCATCAGGGATGGTAGTGCGCCACACAGATGTTTGCATGCCACTCATTCATCCCCAACAAATATTCTCTCATTGAAACTCAAGAAAAATTCCAAGTGGATGGAAGGTAGGTAGGTCATGTGGAATTTTTCCTTCATATTTTATTTTCTAAGGTGAGGGTATGTGAAGGGGGAATTTACATAAGGGGTTCTAATTCACTCCTATACATTTTGCAAGGGGAGCCTGCAACAAAACTGAATTCATTTGAATGGAACTAGAGGAGGGGAGAGAGGAGGATGCATCAAGAGGCCATGAAATAGGGGTAGTCATATCCTCTTCCTTTTTCTACAAAGCATCCTACTTAGCCACTAAAGCCTTTCATCAATGCTTGCGCTCACATGCAAGGTAGTTTATATGACTCTTTAAGCTATAGGTTGGGAGATTTGAAGGGATAGAAAGCTCCTTTTCAACCATAAGGGTTTCCATAACAACTATCTTAGGTGGAGGGAAAGACTCTTGAATGGGAGCAGGAGGCAAAGGTTGAGGAATGACAGAGGGATTCAGCTCTAGCACCTTAGCGGCGAGCCTCTTCCGTTTCACTACTCTAGGAGCAAGAGCAATGGAGGCTATTGAGGCCGAGACATAGAGGATTCCCTGCGAAGACCTTTTCACCTACCATATAGGTAGTTCCAAGGCCTAGGAGGAATATTAGGAAGGTTCGATATCCTAATCTTAGCCTTGTTCCAAGTAGGCACCATTGGACTTCTCATGTAGAATCCAAGAGTAGACATCCAAAACTCTTCTTCAAAAAGAGGAGCGGAAGAGGCACCCTATGGACAGGTAGACCTTTCCTTTCCCTTTTGAGAAGAGGAGGCAGCTTGTTGTTGCGCTACCAAAAGAGTCAATTTTGTTTGTCCTTTGCCCCTAGTCTTTCACTTCACATTATTTTGGTAAAGTAGGTCTGGATTCTTGGGTGAAATAGACCAACCGGGGATCTAGCCAAAAATGATCCAATGAATAGCCCCTATGGGACACCAACGATTGGTAACCAATGTCATGTATGATGTGCACATCACTTTTGTGGGAGAATTTCAAACACTTATGAATGACTGAAGTAATTTTGTTCATAAAAGCTAGCCAAGGTATGCCTAACTTCACCCTAAACAAATCAAATTTTGAGATAACATCAAAATTTGTGTTCACAACTATAAGTCCAACTAGGACATAAAGAGTTATTGAGCCATAGAACTTGAGAGAGAGGTCATTGTGTGTACAGGTGGTAGATTTTGTTAATTCGTACTCCTCCCTTTGTGCAATGAATTTAGCCATAATGTCTCCTTTGTGATAACATTCACTTGGCTCACGGGGTCGACTGAGACCCCCATCACAATATTTCCATTGAGGTGAGAAGGAATGTAAAGGGGAGAGGGCTTATTGTTCAAGGGCATATCCTGTGAGGCGAACATCACATCCAGTGAGCCAGTCATAGGCTACATGGAAGGAGTAACCATGAACATGTTAACATACGCTGAGGGTTGAGTGGTAGAATCAAAGAGATTTATAATTAAGTTAGTAGAATGAGACGAAAAAGGGTTCGTGCAAATCTACAACTTAGTATTTACTTTTTCCACTGATTTGTTTACATTTTGTTTACTCCCATTGAGATGAATAGTATCATCTTTTCTATGATCCTATATCTCATGATGTAGGCGCATACAATGTTCAACATCATGTCCATTGACTTGATGGTATTGATAGAAAGCATTTGCATTGTACCAATCAAGGCAAGGTTCCTTGAGAGGTCAAGGGTTCTCCATGGTTACGATATTATCCTTCAACAACTTCTACAATATGGAAGAATAAGATTTTGCTAGATTTGTGAAATTTTTATTGTATCTAAGGTTTTTATCATTCATTGTGGCTTCTACATTTGCAACAAGCTTAGGGTATGTGTAGAATCATCATAGAAAAAACAAGCCCTTAAATGGCGAAAAAATTTAGAAAAATCAGAGTTAGGCAACTTGATGTAAAAATTTGAATAAGATATCTATATTATTTCAAAAATATGTAGGAATAGAATTTATAGAAAATTGAATTTAGTTTCTAAACTAATAGGTTTATTTATTTATTTTAAAGTCTATTTGGTGAAAATTTGAAATTTTAATGCAGTAGTACTTAAATTTCTAGGAAAAAATAAGTAAGTGTCTGTCTGACCACCCTAACCACAATAAAATGATAATATTTTTTAATAATATCTTAGATATAAGTAGAGGACTCATGTCCCAAAGTGATGCATTTTTTTTTTGTAATTTTTTCCAAGTAAATAATTAATTATGATTTTCTTATTACAACTTTCAAAAAATATAAAAACTTCTATGTCTAACAATGTTAACTTGGCCAAAATTTTATGAAATTCAAATTTTTTTTAATCCTATAGCACCCTGCATGGCCATGCCTTTGGATTCAAAATGTGATACCTGCTTGAAAGCTACAGATGCCTTTCAACTGTTCAACAACTCAAAGAATTTAGCCATTATTCCAAACAGAAAAAATGAATACACCATTTCCATGTTCCGCATGTTACAACTTCCATGCACGGTGGAAAGTTGAGAATCTCCTTTAAAATCCTTTGTTTCATCAATTTTGGGTAAAAAAATTCAGCCACATACCCATCATATCACCACTTTTTGGCCCATAATGATCCTGCATATACCCATTACCTTTTCCTAAGATTGATACACTAGAATTTCCTTCTAAATAGGAGAGTGAGGAAGATCCCCCAAACTAAACTACCATCTATTGATATTCTCGTAATGTCACACACAAATGGACGAAAGAAGGGTATTTCATAAGGGAAATCTTTTCCTGTCAAGGTCTCTGCAGGTTTCCTATGAACACCTTTTGTACATTAGAATCGGGTAGTGGGTATGAGATCTACCATGAACTACCATGCTATGAGACCAGTTATCTTCTCATTATCCCCTTTCTTGCATCAGGCCAGATCCGAAAAGGTCATCTTCAATTTGATGTTGGCTTGGAACTATTAAAGAAATTGATTTACAAGTTGATCAAATGAGAAAACACAATTTTCAGGGAAGGAAAGGTACCATTCGAGCGTTGTATCCTTAAGAGATTAAGGGAATAATTTTTCCATCAACATGTCATGATGGAAGAAGTTTGTACACATGGCATTAAAGGTGGACACATTCATTTGTGTATCCCCTTTTCCACCATACTTCTCAAATTTTGGAATCTCCATTCCTTGTGGGAAGGGAGTACTTAGGATTGCTACCAATAATGGGCTATGTCGAAAGAAGGGTTAAAAGATAGGTTGGGTTGAGGCCTAGGAGAGACTCACCAGCTGGTTTTGCATATGAATCATAGTTTAAAGTAGGGCACTCAAAAAAGGGTCAGTAGATGACAAAGGACTAGTGGAGCCTCCAAAACCACCAGCACTAGAACCACCTTCGGAGTGACTGCTGCCAAAGCCACCACTACCAAAACCATCACCATGACCTCCACCTCCACTAGTACAACCTTTGCTACCACCACCGCCACTCATTCCACCCAATCCTTCACCACCAGGGGAAGTAGGAGGGGTGAAACTAAACCCAAGGGGTGTTTTAATCACTTTGATAGTGGGGGGCTTTTGAGAAGCAGAAGAGACACTAACCAAGGGGCCCATTTCATCCATGTATATAGATTTGGCAGGCATGGAAACACCTATTTGTCTTTCATAGGTATAGAGCACTTCCCCCCGGACAATACCCAATCTAGTCTTATACAAAGGGACATAAGCTTCAGTTAGATTGGTGAGGCCCCCTAAGAATTGTATGCCTATCTAATCCCAAACAAATGTCTCACTTTGCTAGTAATCCTAACACCTCTCACCATGTTTGGTTCTTTTTCCAAATGATTCATAAGGTCTGCCAATCTATTATCTAGTGCCAAAAGGTTCTTTGCAGGGACATGCACAACCTCATCCTCATCCATGGACGAAGCCATAGGGGATGTTGGAGAAGTAGGAAGGTGAGTGGTATGGTCTATGAAACTTTACCATAGAAAAATGGATCTTGGACATTTTCATGGTCATTTAGGTGTTTATCTTATGATGCTTGATCTATTTTGCTTTGATTTAATGTTGCAATGTAACTTATGCATTCACATTGGGTCTTGAATATTCAAATTATGATGTCTTGTGAAGGTGTTGTAACACATTTATAAATTTTTCTAGACTCTCCTTATTATAATTCATCTAAATATTCCCTTTTTATCCCTTATCGATTCCTATTTAAAAGTGTTGTAAAGTCTTGTAACAAGCTTCCATTCTTTCCTAGGCTTGTCACCACTAATTACACCTTTCTTATACTTTATTTGGCCCCTTTATGCACTTACAGGTCATAATTAAGTGTCTATTTTAATATAAACCCAACAAAAATCATTAAAAGCAACTTAATTTCCAACACCCACTTGCAAGCCTAGAGTGGGACCGATTCACCATGGGTGGCAAATGAGTCCCTCTTGGCTCAAAATTCAAAATAAATTCAAATTTCCTTTGGGGGTTTATTCATTAATACCTTATGTTAGCCTATGATGTTTTATTCTTGGGTAATTAGGGCATAAGTGTGTATAAATAAGTGTTTTTCTATTCATTTTATTCCCCATTCATTTCATTTCATTCATCATCAATTAGCATTCTTGTATTCAATCCATCATAGAATCATTTGATCAAGCAAACATCAAGCATCTTGGAGCAACTATTGACATCTTCAAACTTCAACAACAAGGATTTAGTGAGTTTAGGACACTTTCATGTTGTTTATTCATCATTCCTTTCTTGTTTTCATTTCATTTCTTTATCAAGGGTTTGATTACCAAAGTGGGATTTGATGAAGGAAAAACCCTATACTCTAACCCTTAACCATTTTCCCCCTCTTTGCATGAGTGTTTGCAGGTCTTGTGGGTAGATTTTTCAAAGAAATAGGTGCTAGAAAGAGGTCAACAAGTCATCAAAGTGATTCAAGTCAACCAAACCCTAATTCAAGCTTGGAGACAACATTTAGCCTATTTCTACATATTTGATTTCATCAACTCGACAAGATGACAAGTGTAGATCTGGGCCCACAATGGTGACCCCTGAATTTGTAGATGTTTAGGGATGACTAATTCATCATCAATGGTGAATGAGCCAAATTTATAGGATAGAAAATTTTATTTCATTAGAATTTAGTTCTCGACAATCAGAAACTAGTTTCAAGAAAGTTTGCTAGAAGTAGGACTGATTCACCATCAGCGGCAAATGAGTCCCACTAGTCATAAACAAAGATTTTTGTAGCGTTCTAGAACCTTCATGACACACAATTTTAGTGGACCTATCTTGGCTCTCCCTTCAACATTAAGGGTGCTTTCTACTATTGTTTTAATGATTATTTTCATTTTTTGAGTGATCTATGTATCTAGTTCTTATTCCTATTTACTAGGTAGATACATTAGCTAGTTAACCATATATTTTAATGAGATGGAGCATTTACCATACAAAAATTCTTGGATTTATATTTTTGGAAATTACCACTACTATATTTGACTACAAATCTAACGAATGTTTGGTGACATATCAACAAAATATCGTTGACTTACCAACGTAACACTAATTTAAATTTTGTTGTTGGATTATTGTCACTTTAACAGTTCCAACTTTTATACATCGAAACCACAACCCAACATCACTAGTCAACACCACATAAAATTTTGGTAGTGTTCGTCACAAAATCAATGTAACTTCATCCATCTATACATCAAAACCATGACCCAACATCATTGGTCAATGCCACAGAAACTGTTGGTAGTGTCCATCACAAAATCAATGTAACTTCATCCATCTATCAATGCAAAAAATCAAAAAATGTTGTAGAAAAGCCATTTATCGGAGAGACATTTATCCTCTCACACTGATGATTAAAAGGAAATTACTCATTAACAAGACAAGCATCATCAAAGTGAAACCAAGAAGTCATACCAAGCAATTATGTCTTACCGGTGAATTACCATCAGTAGGAAGTTCACCATGTCTCACTGATCAAGTACAAAGAAGCATATCGGTGTAAGTTCAAAAGGTTCTCCCGACACTCCATGTCATGCTGATGAGAGTTATATTGGTGAAAAAACACCAAACATTCATCCATTTTCTGATGAGGTGGAGAAAACCATCCTTTCCATTATGAGTAAAACTATGCCGCATGTACAACAACCTCGTTGCAAATTTTTGTGGTTCATCAGGCTATGTGCATTGAAATTATGATGAAACCATCCAGTTTTCAAAAAAAAATATTCGTTCAAAAATCTTCCCTCCCTAACACAGTTATATGAATCCCTTTCCCTAAACGTAATTAAATCTTTAGTTTTGATGCATGATGTAAGAATGTTTCAAGTTCTTTTGTGTATTGGAGCTGTTTCAAGGCAACTTTCTTTGTATATATGGCCTAATAAGGGCTCTTTTGGCAACGTACAATCAGTTTTATTGATGATTGTTCCCAACATTGAAGTTTGAGATTGTGGCATGTTAAATATTATGGGAATGGGTCTCTAAATGTCTGTAAAGTTTGTGGACATGCTTTGAATTTGGAATGATTCCACCCGTTACATGGGTTTGCTTTCCTACTAGCAGATTGGTGTGTAGATTTCTCATAAGATGTTAATCTATCAAACAGTGAAAGAATGGATGTTTTATTATGGGAACCTATATAAATGTAATTAGTAAAGGTTCCTAAATTCTTGGAAGGAGTTTAGAAGATTAACTGTTTGGAATTATTGATTGGGGCAGGCTGGTTTCTTTTGTGCAAAATGGTAATTTGAATATAGAGCCTAATATTCTAATAAAAAATGTTTGAATTATGATCTAATGTTGCTTTATTTATGTTAAAAATGATACCTAAGTATTTGATAGAGACTTGAAGGCAGGTTGATGGACTTGATGTATTGAGCAAGGTGAACCCTATGCGGAAAAAGACATATAGATTGGAAACCAAGGGCAAGTCAAATGGGTCAGTGATTGGTGAGTAAGTATTTGTGTCAAGAACATGTTGTTCAAGTTTTTTGAGTAAGTGATGATTGGATTGTTATTAATTATCCTTGTAAAGTAATTTTCTAAGATGAGTGGATTGGTACTTGTAGAGAGTATGGACTAATTTCAGTGATTCAAATCCGGTTATTGATTGTTACAGATATTTTGATGGTGGATAAGTTGAATTGGAATCTAATAAAGGGTTTGAAATACTAATTTGTATTTGTGATGTTTGATAGCCTTATGATTTCAAGAGGAATTGATGGATTTTTGGTGAATGAAAGTGAATTGTTGAAGTTTTGTGTATTTGATCTTCTCCTAATTCTGTTTGGGACTAATGTTCCCTAATGATTGAGTGTTTTGCTATGATACTCTTCTTCAATGTATTATCTCATAGTGGAATAAAGTAAAATATGTTCTTAACATGTTATAGGAAAAATTTAGTGTAAAAACAACATACAAGTATGTTGATTCCATCATTGAACTGCACACCAAGTTCATGAATCAAAACAAGTATTGTTCCCACAATGTATGAATCCCACCTGATTACAATTGACTTCAAATAGAAATTAAATCCACAAATAATGATTTCCAAATAGCACAATTGAGTTCAAATAGGAATAATACCAGCTATGTTACATGCTCTCTCCTAGACCCCTCATACCCAAACCTAGTTCAAACCACATACTAGTCTCAAGCCAATTCTTGTGTTGAAATGGTTGAGCTCTTCTCTTTTGTTTTTACGCTACATGAGTACATCCCAAGTTTGTCTAATCCAAACTCGTATATCCCCAGACATGGGATCCATCCATGGATAGCTTCCCTTGTAAAAGCTATCATCTAGGGTAACATATGAGATGTGTTAAAAAGTAAAATAAGTACAAAGGGTAACATATTGAAGCAAAAAGAACTAACGAAAATTGCATAAGCTTAAAAGTGCATAATAAAATATTGAAAAGTGCATTACCTTATTGAGCTTCTCTTTGTTTCGAGAATAGTTTAATATTCTCTACTTAACATGGCCAACCATGTGATGGTGGAAGCTCATTTGGCCCCTCCCCCCCCCCTCACATCACTCTCAATTCCCCATACCCGATCATATAACATTAATCATTCATTCATTCATTAATAACATATATATCCATTCTTTCACTTTTTGTTATCCAAAATATGTATATCAAAATCAGTTTTAAAATTCATTAACATATTATCAAAAATATGCTGCCATAATATGATTACAATCACTTTTTCTTTTTCTTTTTTTCAGCTAAAAAGAGACAAAGTGGAGTATCATTTTCTAAATCAGCTATCCCCCCTTCAATTGTTCTGCCCTTTGCTCATGATCTTAATGCATGCCTAGTCATATACTCATGATGTGGAGGTCATTGCAAGGGGAGGTTTATTGAAATAACAAAGAAATGTTAATTTGATATGTTTTATTATTATTGTTACAAGTATTTCATTAATTGAAAGAACATTATGGTGCTATTCACTCCACGGGGCCACATCATGTTCCCGATTCATTAGCCTCATGCTCTCACCATGTTCCCCCAAATCATCCTGAGTTGAAACAAATGCTACTTAATTAATACACCAATTACAATTAAATATGTTTAAGAGAACATGAGAGTGGTCCTCTTTACCTGATGGGGCCACATCATGTTCATGATCTTCTCTAGCCTGATCATGCTCAACACATTGATCACACTCTACATGCTCTAAAGTTGAAACACAAAGGTTACATTAATTAATACACCAATTTCAATTAAATATGCTTCTAATTGAAATTAATCCTATATAAATGGCTTTTAGAGCAGCACACAATACCACATCCATCACTGGGATGCACAATTCACAGACCTTCATCTCCAGTTGTGCTCCACCCTCACTAGCTCTGATTCCAAATGTCATGTGATATCATTGCTTTTCCCTGCTTTAAAACAAATAGGCACATACTACTTTATGGGTGGAAATTAATACTGAATAGATTGCACAAGTATTCAATTTTAAATAAACTTCATCAATATTTTACCCACGCACGATGTGCTGGCTTTCAGGTTTGCCTAGTCAAGAGTTCAGGCGTTTTAGCCACAAGCACCCATAGCTTTGTTGGAAGGGAAGCATTTAGGTCCCTCTCTGTGCACCTCATGGAATTCAAAGTCTCCGCATTTTAGAGCATAAGACCATGAATTTTGCTCTATGAAAGATAAACCAAAAATTGTTTCTTTCAATTTATTATTTGATGCAAATATTTCATTACTGAGCACTACAATTCAGGTATGTACAATTTCATATAACCACCAGAACCAAGTTTTTGTTGCTTATGTTTTTCTAGTATTTCCTTTGTTGTCTTCAATGTGTCAGGTAGCCTATGAAAAGTTTGAAATAAGTTAGATTATGTAAAAAGAAAGAGTAATCAGTATATAATTACATTGTTGATAGTATCACATACCTTCCTTAGCCTAGTTGTGTCTTTCTTTTTTTCTTTTCAACCTTCTCCTTTCCATCTGACATTGAGTCCTTCCACTCCCTCTCTGAAATCATGGGGGGACACTCATACTTTTTGTTGTTTTCTAAATGTGACATATATTGGTCCCTCACATACTTTAGATAGGGAAATTAACTCTTAAGGACCTTGTCATTGGATGTGTTATTACCTATAAACACAAATAAATGGTTAATGAGTCTATCTTAAATCTTGATTTTGGAAATCCATCGCTGCATACACATGTAGGGTCTCAAGATCTCGAATGTAATATCATTTATTGTTTAAAACATCATTTTGCAAAATGATCATGGGACTATTAGTCTAAAAAGTGCGATCAATAAGTAAATTTCAATTGAATTATATATAATAATAATTAAAACATTTTAAAGTACCTCAAACCTTCTCTATCTTTATGGGAACGAAATCCTCGGTCACCACAAATGTGACTGGCAATGTTCTCATACTAGTAATATGGGAAGATCTAGGAAATGCTACTAAAAATCACCTTAGTGCATCCTTAGCATGTCCAACGTGTTCATAAAGGTTGTTGCCAAAGGTGCCCTACCTGATGCCTGCATGCTATGTGTTGCTGACATTTTGGTCAAAAATATAGGCACAGATGATGGGGTCAGATGATGTGATGTATGAGTAGGAAGATTAAGATCGACACTTGTACCAACCCCTACTCCCCAGGAAACATCTGCAGTACCCTAATTATTGCCAGCAACATCATGAGGATGCAAAAAATCATGTAAAAACAACACATATTTTAGTTCATGACATAAAAGAGTACAAAATATAAAACCATGAATGAACTTATGTTATAATTAAAGATCTCATGATAGCTTACTTGCAAGTTTTAAGCTCTCTTAGTCAATATTTTAACCCTTTCTCTTATCTCATCTATTTGAGGCACTATGAATAACAACTGAAGGATTTCTTCATTACATTTTTTTGGGGTCTTCCTTATCATATCTAGAGTGTTTGTGGAATATGCTATGTCATCACTACATAATAGTGACTACACCTCCCTATGGATGCTCTCCTCTACTACTGCTTCCTTTCCCTAATCATTCGACTATGACAAGAATATTAAAAACATTATCAAAATTAACCCAATAAACTTAAGAAAGAAACATAATAATAAAACATTTTTCTCATATCTAATTTGTACAATTACAATGAGGTAAACCTGTCGGGTAGAACCACCTAAAGATGCATCATGATCTATGCTCTAGGTTAGAACCTTCCCCATACAATCAATGTCTTGCTATGACAAAAACTAAATATAAAAAAAACATTACTGAAATGAAACCAATAGACTTACGAAAAAAAACATAATAATAAAATGGTATATTGGAGTCATTAATTGGAGGTTGGTTAAAAGTGTATATAGTACGTACCACCCCCATAGTAATTATGTTTGTATCTATGTGATTCAAATTGTAATCGATTAGAAACACTTTCCCTTATATTGTTTTTATTGCACATACAAATACACGGTTTCCCAATTATGCAATTGGGTTGCTTATTTGTTGATCTAGGTCATGTACTATTTATAAACCCTACAATATTCTCTGATACTTTTTTCCTTCTGTCAATGTACATAGCCACTCCTTTACTTTGATCCTTATCTTTTAGTTCTACATATTTTTTTGATAGTGCATACCTACGCATACTTCATGTATATCGAACCAGTTGCATACAATCTTTGTAACTATAATAGGTCTCAACATACTCCATCAATTCAATAAAATTTTCATAATAGACCTTTATGTCATCCATGAAAAATAGGACCAAACCATGTAATGACGATGGTGCTATGCAATATATCCTCTCATTGACACAAAAATCAGTGTTTATTGGAGGAAGTTCCTTAGGTACCCATTGTTTCCATAGATGTTTGTATGTCAAGGGCACCTCAATGTCACCTATGCTCTCATCATGATAAGAACATGACCCCCCTTCAGCAAGAAAAAATTCTATTCATTTACATAATTTTCTTCTAATCCGTTGACCTCTAGTTGATCTCCCTCTTTTAGACCTACTACATGTCTTGCTTTCCTCTTCTCTCTCTGAATTTCCCTCGCTCAAAGAAGACAGATTTGAAAAATACCTATTTGGTGGTACTTGCACTCGTAAGGATGTTGGATGAATTTATTTCATGGGGATGTGATCCCAAGGTATGGGGTTGGAGGATTAAAAACCAAAGTTGTCACTACTAGTCAAATGTAACATGTGTGAAATGTGGGGAAAGGACAATTACCAAAGCCACGTTGGAAAAATTGAGTTGGGCTTGGCAAGACATTCATGAAGAGTACACACTTTGCAACAAGCGGATGGAGAGTGGCACTCCCTATAATAATGACATGGCATGATTTGGATGTAAAGTATAGGATAAGTAATTTATCAGCCCAAATGAAACCTCTCGAGGTTAATTATTTATACTTATAAAAATGAAAGTGACAAGTGGAGTGTGGGTGGCACAATTCATTAACAGCTACATAAGTCATTCATAGGTAGATTAAAATGGAGATGTCCCTTTCACTTAACACAGTCAAGAAACACCTAGCATTCAAATGGAAAATTAAAAGCAAGTGATTAAAGGGGTTGCTCTCTTCTTCACACCCTATAATCCTCTAGGCCACAAAGAGAGTTCTGGACCTTGAATTTTTAAGAGCTTACCAAAGGGCAAGAGCCAATTTAGAAATTCCTGCCATGTTTTTGGTAGTCCTGCTACATATGGGGATGTCAAAGGAGGGAACCAAGAAATTCACAAAGATGGTCTTTGATCATTTGTGGTTGGCGATATTGATGCAACTTTGGACAATGTAGATGAAAACAAGTTGATACCCATGCCTCAAAATTATTACATGACTCGCATGCATGGTCGGGAGGTGACAAAATTTCCTTTGATCAGAAACATAAAACCAAAAATATTTGAGAGGCTCTAGGATGTAAGGGAATGTAGCATTTTCTTCTTGCTTTAGGCTAAGAAGATGGTCACCAATCTACCATGTGGGTGGGCTTTGCGATATCTGGAGGATGAGGAGTTGGTGAACGAGATTGTGGTTGAAGATGAAGAGGATTGGCAGCTAGGGTTGGGGGAAAAATGGTGTCCAAATGACAGGAGGGACCCTAAGAAAAATGCCAAAAGCCTAGCTCATACCAAATGTGGCCTGGATTTCCCTGTAATTGTCGACTTCAAATCTTGGTAGAAGAGGGATGACTTGAAGGAAGATAGCGAAGAATAGGGTTGTCATCCATGATGTTTATATGTGTCTTTTGTTTTATGTGCCATTTGAATTCATGAAAGAGGGGGCTAGTAATAGTAGGGGTAATGAAGTCAGTCCCGCTGATACTAAGGTTTTTTGGTTTAAATTCTATTAATGGGTTCAATTTGGAGATGTAAAAAATGCAATCATTCAAGGACTTTTGTTTCCTTCCCTATAAATTTTTGGGCTAAATGGTGTCCAGGAAGGCTTTTGTAGGTGCTACTAAGGCATGGGTCTCGTCTATAGAGACAATTTTCACAAAAAAAATAGTATGTAATCTTTTATTCTAAAGCAATATAGGGAGTTGCCCCTTATAGCAGCTATTTATCTATCAAAAATAATAATAATTAAGACTGTTTGATGTATGTATGTGATTTATGTGGAAGCATCTATCTTCTAAATCACTGTACTTGTAACAATATTTCTAAATGTGGGCAAAAAATCACTTGCATTCATTTTCCCTTGGTCGATTTTCCCTTTCTGAGTGCCCTCACCTCTCACTCTGGATTTCCTCCTACCAAATGGTTCCTAGTCTTCCTCCTCGACTCAATGGCCTTGCACCACTCATCCAGTGAAGCCTCACAACTCTCCACTCAGGGGCTAGATGCAGTGGTTCTTGGTGCAACTCTCTAGTTAGGGTCTTGGTACAGTATGCTATGTCGTGCTCCTCCACGTGGAGGGAAAAAATTCAAAATAGCTTATGACAAGTTTCACTCCATACAAGCACAAATTGAAAAAAAATCAATGTTGGCCCCATTCACATATCACTATCTGAGGTCAACATGAGGAAACACTAATTTTTGGGAATGAAATAACAAAAGATATGATCAAATAATATCTAATCATAAATAGTCATAGAGTAATTAGGATTTGGTCATATGGAAATTTCTAGGAGAGCTACAATAGTTGTAACATCATGAATTAACAACATTAAAAAGTACATCATGAATTAATTATGTAATGCCATAAAAAGTAAAAACATCATGAATTAATTATGTAACCATATAAGTCAAATATAATTCTATCAAGAAATCAATATCAAATAGTTAATATAATTGAATAACTCATACATTTCAATGTCATTGATCTTCTTCTTCATCCAACTCTTTGTTTGCATCATCTAACCTCGATTTGGCATTGTAAGGATTGGTCATATCATCATCATCGTCATTGATATTAGTTTTGATAATGTCATCATCCACATGGATATAATCTTCATGAACATTAACTCCTACATCATCATGATCTAGTTCCTCTTCTTAGACATCTTCATCAGGCACATCATCAACTAACTATTGATCTTGATCATCATCTATATCATCTTCTAGTTCTTCAGTATCTTTTTCTTCCACCACATTATACTTTATCAGCATTCCTCTTGGATCATGTCTAGCAACAAATAACCAACCTAGTTTACCTAGAACCTCTTAGTAAAATACCTACTCACATTGGCTTGGAAGAACATAGGGCTCATTTCTAGCTCACTTGATCGACCTTGTATTAACCATGGTAAATCCATTATCATGTTCAATAATAGTTCTCTCAGGATAATTTTCATTTAATCGTAGCCTGTAGCATTGGATGATGAACATAAATAATTTGAAGGACTTAAAGTCACACTCAAGTATATCATTCAAAATCCCATAGTATTAATTTTTTTAGACTTCTAGATGTATGTCGCTTCTAGATGAAACATTAGTCACCTAAAAGACTCTAGTTATCCCAGAATCACATGTTTTCTTCATGTCATCCAACCTTTTGATTCAAAATTTATGACCATTGCACCACATAGCCTTGTGGTGTTTCACCTACAATATGTCAAACATTTAAAAATTATTGCATCATTAGTTGATAAACATATTTATTCTTGGCCGAATGTATGCAACGAAAAAGAAAGTCATCATAAATATAAATCAATTTAATTCAAAATAGTTAAATAATATGGGTGACTAATATATCTATGCGTACCTGTTTATCTCTTAAACCATATGCTAAATCAATTTCCCTTGGTGTAACATTGGAATCTCCATTATGATGAGCTTCTTTAACCAATGAATCTACACCTTCCCATGTCAATGAATGACCAGTTTTTTGGCATCCCTCAATCCATACTGTCATCCAATCAAGATTGTTTGTGATGTACAAATGTAGTCCATCCCACTCTCGACCAACTATATCAAAAAAAATTGAAATTCAAAAATGATGTATAATTAGTTAATTACCATGGTATACAACCTTAATTTATAATTGATGTACCTGAAAACCTAACATCCCACTACCAATGATCTTATTGTCTTTCATTGTTGGATGAATTCAAATTAAATGAGTATGTACAAAGAATGAATTATGACCATGAAGGGCACATAAACTCTTGTAAGAAAAAGAAAAACCTTAGTAGATACACCCATGTTCCTATACCCGGGGAAGATGTGTTTAAGAACAAAGAAGACAAAGAAGCAGAGAAGGTTATAGAAATTTTCATGGAGTTAGAGAAAAAAAAAAAAGGTTGCAAGAAATGGATGATTCATCTGATGAAGAATCTATGGGAGAAAATGAAGCACAATCATAGAAGAGAACAGTCTCTCGGATGATGAATGATGAATATGAAGAACTCCCTGATAGGGACTTACAAGTAGCCAAGGAACTGTGTGTAGATGAAGATAATAGCCTTGCAGCCTATGAATCCTTTATTTATGATAATGAGTTTGTCAAGTCAAGAGAATTTAAATCTTTTTTATATAATTACAAAAGTAAAAGGTTGAGGGAATTGTTGTGACATTTATCACACATCGCCCCATTGCAAATGGGGACCCCCTAATTTTTGCTTTGTTTTGAACTTTCGGCTTGATTTTAGTTAGTTTTCCTATTGTCTCTCTCTCTCTCTTTTGGTCTCTTTCTGTTGTCCACTTTTCAGGGTTGTGCCCGTCTATGAGCTTAAACATGAAAGTTTGGCCAACTCTATAGAATTAGGGATTGTAATTTTTTGATCAAATTGAAATCAAATGAAGTGAATAATTTGAAATCTGAGACTAACATTGATGTCAATATACCTCTAGCAAGTTTCCACTAAACTTTCATTAGATTCTGACTACTTACTATTTTTAGTAAGTGTGCAATTCAGGGTATTTTCTCAACATTTTTGAAGTTTTAATAGTCACACTGCATTCGGAACATGTCAAATTGCTCATCTACAAATTTTGAGCCTGAACAGATAACTTGCTATTTTTAGCAGTTCAGCTTCCAGAGCAAATTTTAGGGTTTATATGTAGAATTCTTCAATGCGTGTCTGAGGAATCCTTCTCAATTTTTCAAGACCTTGGCAATGATATAACATGCAAAGTGAGATAATGACTTTCAGAGTTTAGCCTTCAAAGGCTATTTTTAGGGTTTGCATGTCAAGGTTTTCCTTGCATGTCAAGTGATTCTTTGTGGGTTTTTCTAAGAGCTATGCAATGGTGTGACATGCAAAGTGAGATGATCAATTTTTAGGGACTTACTATTTTTAGCAGGTGCATTTTGGCAGCTCCCCAGCGCATCAAAATCACAAACAAGGCAAAGTGCAATGGAAATGATGTAAAACGGAGGTCATTTGATATGCATGCAAATCAAATTAGGGTTTCCAACTTTGGGACCCAAAAGGAGGGGTAAAATGTCAGAATTTTTGAAAACCAGTGCATCCCACTCATTCAACATCTTTCAAGCTATCCACCAGTAAAATTTGAAGGAAATTGGAGCACTTACTATTTATAGTAAGGCATTCTAGAAACTAGCTAAGAATAGTAAATCAGCAGCAAGCGCCAGTGCCAATGGGTGGGTCACCCGATGAGGAGCACGCCATTCAAATTTCAAATCAAACGGACTTGGGGAAGTCTTAGAAATAGGCAGTGACTATAAATAGTAAACCACCTTTAGAAATGTGCTATTTTTAGCAGGACAGCTTAGGATGGTAGTGTGAACAGGTTGACAAGGACATGAGGATCCTGTGTTCAAAATTTCAAATTGATCTGAGCTTCAGAAGTGTGAAAATTAAAGGACTTACTATAAATAGCAGTTAATGGAGGAACTAGCAGAGGAAAGGAAAAACACCTAAGTTTGAACAATATCCACCTCCTACATCCAAATGTGTGCAACTCACAAGCAAGATGATTGAAAATATTCTAAGTAAAAGTCTTATCCTCCTACTCCACATATCAAATGTGCCCTCCTCACAAGCAAGATGATTGGATTTTTTTCTAAGTGTGGACTTATATCCTGTAGGCCCCTCCATATGTGCCCTCAAGGATGAAGATGCTAGAAAATATTCTAAGTTAAAGTTTCATCCACATCCATACCCCATATGCACCATCAAGGTTATACCATGCAAAAGGTTAATAAGGAACAAAAGGGTCTAAGGCATCCATCCTTCATCAACCTTTAAAAGCACCTAGGCAAGCTAAGGAAGAAAGTCAAAGGTCAAAGGGGCATTAAAGCTAATCCTTCACTACATGCTAAATGCACCCACCTAACAAGAAAGAGCTATGAAAAAATGGCTAGGTGTTTTCAAGCTAATCCTCCACCCTATGTCAAATGCATCCATCCTCCCCAAGGTAGAAAATTCACCTATGCTTCAAAGGGAAGTCAAAGAGGTCAAAAAGAAAAGTGTTGAGAAGTTAATCCTCCTTCATACATGAAATGTGCCCAAATGAAGGCATGTCAAGACAAAATGTGTGCATGCAAGCTAAGGAAGTTAAATCCTCTTGCACATGTAGAATGAGCCCAAGTTTAGAAAGAAGTCAAAGGGGTCAAAGGCATTAGAAACTTCATCCTCCACCACAAGTGAAATGCATCCATCCTCTTGCAAGTATGAAATGCACCTAAATGGACTAGGAAAAAGACAAAAAAAGTTGACTTTCCTCTAGCCCCTTTGAATACGCCAAGTATAGAATGAGTTTGAGGTGAAAAGTGGAGGTGAAGTTGATAAAAGTTGCCTTGGCATGGTAATATCCTCCTCAAGGTAGAAAATGCGACAAGGCCCAAGGTGGAGAAATATGCTAAGGTGTTGGAATAAAATGTCTCTCTAAATGTGCTAAACGCGCCAAGATGTAGGATGAGACATGTTAAGTAAAATATGCTAGGAGTTGAAATTTAAAATATCCTTCATGACAAGTGAAATGTGTCCAAGGCATTAAATTGTATAAGTGAGTTGATAATAAAAAATTTATTCATTGGAAAAGTGATTGAAGATAGAGGAATGAAAATTTTCTAAGCCAAATTCTTCCTTGATGCCTAATATTGATGGAATTTAAATAGTTTTCTAAGTGTTAACAAAATTCCACCTCTCTAGAGGAAAATTCACCCAGATGTGAAGAATAAAAATAAAATTGTTGATAAAATATTTTTCTAAGGCTTAAAATTCAAAAATTAAATGTACCCCTTTGTTTGGAGACAGATGAATTTGATGCTTTCTGAGGGGAATTTTCTTCTAGGTATTGAACATCTGCAATGAGCAATGGATTTTGAGTCTTCCCCAACTCGCCAAGGTTTCTAACGTGAAGTTTTTTGATGGGCACATAATTGATGAGTTTTCTAAGAGGAAATTTTTTTTTAAAATTCTCTAGGAAAGGAATAAAATGTGTTGTTGACACAAAAATGCCTGGGTGGATGAATTCGAAGTTGGGTGCCTAGATAATGTTTTATCATATTCCTAATGAAAAATTTTTGCTCGAGCCAGAGCTGGATGAAATACCAAAGTGAACGCCTCAGTTGGAAAAGTGAAGAGGATGTAGTTGAAGCTAAGATGATTTTAAAAGGGGCATCTCTTAAATACACCTTGAGGAAGATGAAATTTGTCTAAGGCATTGAATTATGATGCACAGGTGTTATATGCCCCAACCTTTAGATGTTAAAAAAATCGTGAAGGAAAAAGTTGTGCTAGAGAAAATGATGAACCCTATCAGATGAAGAGATCACTCAAACATTGAAATCAAGTAAGTGAGGTAAATTTATATCATGAAGTGTTTTAACGCTCTTCCTTTTGTCTATTTTGCAGGATGAATGTCGAGGCCAGAGCACAATGACTTGAAGTGATGAAGCACGATGATATTACAACCTTCAAGGGGAGATAAAGTTATGAGTTTTGAGCTCTTCCATGAGATCTCAGTTGTGCCAAAAACATGAAAGAATAAAAGTTGCAAGAGATGGCTAAGTGTTGGAGTTTCTCCTCGAAGACCTAATGTGCACCCAATGCAGTCAGGCGGGTGGTAATGAAGAATTTTTTTCAAAGTTCAAGATGGAGGAAAAATGGAAACCTAAGTGAAATGATCCTCAAGAACTTCAAAGTCGAAGAACAACATCAAGGAGGAAAATCATCGTCGAACACGGGAAAGAAGTTGCAGGCTTTAAGTTAGATCAAGCTTCACTTATCCATACCAGTCCAAGAAATTGAAGCAATGTTGACTAGACTTATCCAGTTTGTGTTCAGAAAAGGGATAGTGTGAATGGGTTTCAAAATAGAAATCTTCTAGAGGGGTCGATGGACATTAATGGCTCATTTATTACCCCACTCCTCTTGGTGATGGTTTTTAGGGTGAATCTTGTTTAGGGTTGAGGTGGCACAATCTAGGCCATCCAGCCAATTGTAATCCGAGCTGTCCATTGGACTTGGCTGGCTATATAAAGGGGCATCCCCCCTCATTTGTACCTCGTTAGAATAGACATTAAGTTAGACAGTAGACATAGAGTAGAGGCACAACTTAGAAGTAGCTTATTATAGATAGATAGTGTAGTTGAAGAAGAAGGAAAGTTTTCCTTTGAAAACTTTTGCAAGAGATTGTTGTGTAAAACTTTCATAATAAAAGATCTTTCATTGATGGTAAAACTTGTCTTTGTTATGGATAGCTAGTGAGGTTTCTTCATCCCTTCTACTTCAAGTAGCGTAATTTCATTTTTATGCAAGTAGATGTTAGTTGTGGAATGTGGTGTTTTATCTAAGCAAGCTTTGCTTATCCATACCACTAGCAGGCTCACTAATGGTGTGTTCGCCTTTTTTGGTCAACTGGAAACATTGTGAGCCTAACTTAAATCATAGTTTGAATGATGGTATGCGTCGTTGTGATGGTATCTTCATGTCAAGTGGTGGTTTGAACATCTTTAGTCATCTCCCCTGAATATTGCACCGACTCTGTGGAAGCTGTCCGAGGTGAGGCAAAGTGAAGTTTGGTTGAAGTTTGCTAAAGTTGAGCTCCATATCCCACACATAGAATAGATTTAGACTCTCTAAACTCTGTAACCACTTTAAATTTAGTAGTTTCTATTTAATATAGGAAACTCGTGCTTCGTTGATAAATCTTTCAAACTGTGAAAACCCCTTCCTCTGTTGTTGAACAATTCCATAAGTTCCCTTGAAATACCAGCAAATCACATCAAGCCAACTAAGACTATTCACACTGAAGGAACCTTGGAGTTGAATGCACAAACTCTATTGCAATCTTAGCGTGTTGGATACTTTGGTCAATAGAGAATAGGGTAGTCGTTGGTGACTTTATTCTATGTTAGTGCTGTCATGAAAAACACATCAATAGAATTAGCACTAGGAGGGTGAGCTTTGAATTGTTCTGGAGGCTAGAAGGAACCAGTATGAGCTTTGAAGTTCCAAATCAGAGATATATCAAAAAATCCAAAAAATGTGAAAAGTTGAAAAATTTAAAAAATTAAAAAAATCAAAAATCAAAAAAGATATTTCTCAATGGATGGGCATATTCCTTGCTCTCGAGATAGTCTTACAGATATTGCTCAGATTCATGAAATATTGAATGCACAACTACACCTCAGGAATTTTTCTAAGTTTTCTTTTCCAGGAAGATGTTGAGCTCATGAGACCTCCCAGCATGAAGAAATCAGTTGCTTAACATTCCACTCAAGGATAGAGCTTGTTCTCCAAGGGAAATTTTTCTTTTGGGATGTCCCCAAGCTAGGAGTATTGGATGTGGAACCTGATGATTATAGCATTCCAGAAGTTGTGGATGATGCCTTCATGAGATTCATACTTAGGATCCAAAATCAGATGGTGCTAGGAAATGTTTGTTTAAACGGTGTTTTGCTCCCTTGTTGGTGTTGGATTCACAATGCACCTCATCCAGAGTTCACTTGTACAACATGTGAAGAAGCCATCAACTATGCCAGATGTCACATCAGATTACTAGTACTACCATATGGATTCTTCAAAGACAAAGGATGGATTGAATATGTCACACAAACATTTTTAGCACCAAATGGAGAGGGTACCTCAACATCATCCAACAACAAGGAGAATAAGTCACAACAGGATGATATGATTGAGGTTAGGGAGCAATTAGATGAATATTGTTCCTACATCACACTAAAACAAGAGGCTATTGGAGAAAAGATCAAAGAAGCAATGGGATATATCCAAGGAATAGAAGCCACCCAAGGCAACTGTTAGCATACGAAAGTGAATGAATGTACAAGATTGGGAGTTATTGAAGATCATCAAGAACTAGGAATGGAGAACTTAGCTCGAAGTACAGATGGTGTGAGAAATTTTCAATGTTCATTCACTCGAGGAGGAGAACGTGAAGAGGGAAGCAATTCCAATACACTTCAAGAAGGAATGCTCCTTGATGAAAATTTTCAATCATGCATGAACAAGATGGAAGAGATGATAAGTAGCTTAAGGCAAGATGATGTGTTAGATGATCAATGGGCTACCAAGATGGAGGTAGAATATGAAATGCAATTTGCATCAACACTTGATCCATTATTCACAGTCATGGAAGAATTGCTTGATGAAATTGAAACAAATGAAACACTACCTGATAAAGAGATAGAAAATGAAGAACAATTCAAGTTGGGGCTTGATCCGTTGTTAGGGATTCAAAAGGATCCAACACATGAAATGATCCAAATTTCCAAATGCCCTCTTGAATTGATTTCCTGCCCCACTCCTCCCAGTTTGGATCATCTCCACATTTTAAATGCAAGAGGTTTGGTTCACCATCAACTTCGACCTCTTGATGAAGCAATGGACGACAGGTAAGAATTCATGCCAGTGAATGCAGACCACCAGGTTGTATCTTCCCCTACTATTGGCTACAAAGAATATCATTTTGATTATGGATATTTAGGAAAGACGACTTGTTTATGGATTAATCATGGTTAGGATGAGTTACCCCAGTTACTAATTTTTCTTGAAGTTTTGTCTGAATTTAAGATTTGTCCTTTGAAAGAATATTTTTCCGAGTTTAAAGATAAGTTTGCAAAAATTTGCACTATGACTACTACTTTTTTGTTACTCACATCTTGTGAAATCATGCTAGGAATTGTATATATTTTTGTCTTTTGAGTCTTGTCCATTCAAAATTTTTGTCCCATTAGAGTAGGTTTTCCTTTTCATTTTTGCTTAGCTTGTTCCACTTTTTTTTCCTTAGTGTAGTTCTCTTTAGTTTAGTTGTTGCTTAGTTTAGTTCTGAATAAAGGGGATCCCATTTGTGAGGGCGGTGTTGTGTTTTTTTTGCCACACTCCAATAAAATGTTGACATAATGTTAGACCATTTCTTAGATAATCATTCAGGAAGTGCTTTAGAATTCAAGGTTTTTCTTTCAAGTCTTATTATTTGGTTAGGATTTGTACTTGACTCTGAAGATAATCATATGTTGTGTCTTGACACTGAGTCTCACGATTGCTATATTTTACACACAATTAATTGCTCTAAGTCATTGAGGTTTCTTAGGAGAAGTCATGGCAGGTGAAAAATCTTAAATCCTACTTAATCACCCTTATAATTCTCAAAACCATTGGAGCCTTCACTACTTTCTAGCCAATTGTAGAATTAAAAAAGAAATATTTGAAAGGAGCAATGAAAGAAATTTCAAAGAATTTTGCTTTGGGAATATGCAAGTAACTCCAATGGGGCTATAGACGCTCGATTGGCAATGGAGCAATACTCATGAGAATTACAAGATGCGTTTGAAGTTAGGATCATTATGTAACTCATTAAGATGGATTCTAGGAACTTCAATGGTCTTTTGAGTTGGAATGAATGTAGATGAACACACTTGTAATCAAAAGATGAGGTTCCTTGATCCAATTTAGGATTCCTCTTCCCTTTTAAGTATATCCCCTAGTCAATTGATGGGTTGGAAAGAATTATACAAAGGTTCTGAGTATGGGATGGATTTTGTCTTTGAAATGTTCAGGAACATTTATTCAGGTTGGGGATAATATTGTGACCTTTTTCACACATCACCCCATTGCAAATGGGGAACCCCTAATTTTTTCTTTGTTTCAAGCTTTTGGCTTGATTTTAGTTAGTTTTCTTGTTCTCTCTCTCTCTCTCTCTTTCGGTCTCTTTTTGTTGTCCACTTTCTGGGGTTGTGCCTGTCATGAGCTTAAACGTGAAAGTTTGGCCAAGTCTATAGAATTAGGGTTTGTAATTTTATGATCAAATTGAAATCAAATGAAGTGAATAAATTGAAATCTGAGACTAACATTAATGTCAGTGTGCTTCCAGCAAGTTTCCACTGAAGTTTCATCAGATTCTGACTACTTACTATTTTTAGTAAGTGTGCAATTTAGGGTATTTTTTCAGCATTTTCAAAGTTTTAACAATCACACTACATTCAGAACATGTCAAACTACTCATCTACAAATTTTGAGCCTGAACAGACAACTTGCTATTTTTAGCAATTCAGCTTCTGGAGCCAATTTTAGGGTTTATATGCAGAATTCTTCAATGCGTGTCTGAGGATTCCTTCTGGGTTTTTTGAGACCTTTGCGATGATATAACATGCAAAGTGAGATAATGACTTTCAGAGTTCGGCCTTCAAAGGTTATTTTTATGGTTTGCATGTCAAGGTTTTCTTTGCATGTTGGGTGATTCTTTGTGGGTTTTTCTGAGAGCTACACGGTGGTGTGACATGCAAATTGAGATGATAAGTTTTTAGGGACTTACTATTTTTAGCAAGTGCATTCCGACAGTTGTCCAGTGCATCAAAATCACAAGCAGGGTGAAGTGCAACAAAAACAAGGTCAAATAGAGGTCATTTGATATGCATGCAAATCAAATTAGAGTTTCCAGCTTTAAGACCCAAAAAGAGCAGTAAAATATAGTTAGAATTTCTAAAAACTGGTGTATCCCACTGTGTTCAGCATCTTTCAAGCTATCCACCAGTAAAATTTGAAGGTAATCGGAGCACTTACTATTTATAGTAAGGCATTCTAGAAACTGGCTAAAAATAGTAAATCAGCAGTAGGTGCCAGTGCCAATGGGTGGGTCACCGGATGAGGAGCACGTCATTCGAATTTCAAATCAAACAGAGTTGGGGAAGTCTTAGAAATAGGCAGTGACTATAAATAGTAAACCATCTTTAGAAATGTGCTAATTTTAGCAGGTCAGCTCAGGATGGCAATGTGAATAGGCTGAATATGTCATGAGGATCTTGTGTTCAAAATTTCAAATTGATCTGAGCTTCAGAAGTGTGAAAATTGAAGGACTTACTATAAATAGTAGGACATGGAGGAGCTGGAAGAGGAAAGGAAAAATGCCTAAGTCTGAACAATATCCACCTCCTACCTCTAAATGTGTGCAAATCACAAGCAATATGATTGAAAAATATTCTAAGTAAAAGTCTTATCCTCCTGCTCCACATATCAAATGCGCCCTCCTCACAAGCAAGATGATTGAAATTTTTTTAATTCTGGACTTATATCCTGTAGACCCATCCATATGCGCCCTTAAAGATGAAGATGCTAGAAAATATTCTAAGTTAAAGTTTCATCCACCTCCATACCCCATATGCACCATCAAGGTAATAGCATGCAAAAGGTTTCTAAGGCACAAAAGGGTCTAAGGCATCCATCCTTCGTCAACTTTTAAATGCACCCATGCAAGCTAAGCAACAAAGTCAAAGGTCAAAGGGGTGTTAAAGCTAATCCTTCACTACATGCTAAATACGCCCACCTAACAAGGAGCTATGAAAAAATGGCTAAGTGCTGAAGCTAATCCTCCACCTTATGTCAATTGTGCCCTTCCTCCCCAAGGTAGGAAATGCACTCATTCTTCAAAGGGAAGTCAAAGAGGTCAAAAAGAAAAGCATTGAGAATTTAATCCTCCTTCATGCATGAAATGCACCCAAATGAAGGTATGTCAAGAAAAAATGTGTGCATGCAAGCTAAGGAAGCTAAATCCTCTTGCACATGTAGAATGGACCCAAGTTTAGAAAGAAGTCAAAGGGGTCAAAGGCATTAGAAGCTTCATCCTCCACCACAAGTGAAATGCTTCCATCCTTTTGCAAGTATGAAATTCACCCAAATGGGCTAGGAAAAAGACAAAAAATGTTGACTTTCCTCTACCCCTTTGAATGTGCCAAGTAAAGAATGAGTTTGAGGTGAAAAGTGGAGGTGAAGTTGATAAAAGTTTCCATGGCATGGTAATATCCTCCTCAAGGTAGAAAATGTGCCAAGGCCCAAGGTGGAGAAATATGCTAAGGCATTGGAATAAAATATCCCTCTCAATGTGCTAAACATGCCAAGATGTAAGATGAGACATGTGAAGTAAAGTATGCTAGGCGTTGAAATTTAAAATATCCTTCATAACAAGTGAAATGCACCCAAGGCATTAAATTGAATAAGTGAGTTGATAATAAAAAATTTCTTCACAGGCAAAGTGATTGACGATAGAGGAATGAAAATTTTCTAAGCCAAATTCTTCCTTGAGGCCTGATATTGATGGAATTTAAATATTTTTCTAAGTGTTAACAAAATTCTACCTCTCTAGAGGAAAATTCACCCAGATGTGAAGAATAAAAATTAAATTGTTGATAAAATATTTTTCTAAAGCTTAAAATTCAAAAATTAAATGTACCCCTTCATTTGGAGACACATGAATTTGACACTTTCTAAGGGAAATTTTCTTCTGGGTATTGGACGTCTGCAATGAGGAATTGATTTTGAAGTATCCTCAGCTCACCAAGGTTTCTGAGGTGAAGTTTTTTTATGGGCACAAGATTGATAAATTTTCTAAGAGGAATTTTTTTAAAAAAATTCTAAGGCAAGGAATAAAATCTATTGTTGACAAAAAAATGCCTGGGCGGATGAATTTGAAGTTGGGTGCCTAGATAATTTTTTATTAGATTCCAAATGAAAACATTTTTGCTTGAGCCAAAGCTGGATGAAATATTAGAGTGAATGCCTCAGCTGGAAAAGTGAAGAGCATACAGTTGAAGCTAAGATGATTTTAAAAGGGGCATCTCTTAAATACACTCTTAAGGAAGATGAAATTTGTCTAAGGCATTGAAATATGATGCACAGGTGTTATATGCCCTAGCCTACAGATGTTAAAAAAATCATGAAGAAGGAAAAAGTTGTGCTAGAGAAAATGATGAACCCTATTAGATGAAGAGATCACTCGAACATTGAGATCAAGTGAGGTAAATTTATATCATGAAGTGTTTTGATGCTCTTGCTTTTGTTTGTTTTGTAGGATGAACGTCGAGGCCAGAGCATGATGACTTGAAGTGAAGAAGCACGATGATATTACAACCTTCGAGGGGAGATAAAGTTATGAGTTTCAAGCTCTCCATGAGATCTTGGTTGCACCCAAAACATGAAAGAAGAAAAGTTGCAAGAAATGGATAAGTGTTGGAGTTTCTCCTTGAAGACCCAATGAGCACCCAACGCAGTCAGGCGAGTGGAAAGGAAGAAATGTTTGAACAAAGTTCAAGATGGAGGAAAAATGGAAAGCCAAGCGAAATGATCCTCAAGAACTTCAAAGTTGAAGAACAACATCAAGGAGGAAAATCATCATCGAGCACGGGAAATATGTTGCAAGCTTGAAGTTAGATCAAGCTTCACTTATCCATACCAGTCCAAGAAATTGAAGCAATGTTGACTAGACTTATCTAGTTTACATTCTGAAAAGGGATAGTTTGAATGTGTTCCAAAGCAGGAATCTTCTAGAGGGGGTGATGGACATTAATGGCTCATTTATTACCCCACTCCTCTTGGTGGCGGTTTTTAGGGTGAATCTTGTTTAGGGCTGAGGTGGCACAATCTGGGCCATCTAGCTAATTATAATTTGAGTCATCCATTGGACTTGGCCAGCTATATAAAGGGGCATCCCCCCTTATTTATTCCTTGTTAGAATAGATATTAAGTTAGATAGTGGACATAGATTAAAGGCACAACTTAGAAGTAGCTTAGTATAGATAGATAGCGTAGTTGAAGAAGGAGGAAAGTTTCCCTTTGAAAACGTTTGCAAGAGATTGTTGTGTAAAACTTTCATAATAAAGGATCTTTCATTGATGGTGAGATTTGTCTTTATTATGGATAGCTAGCGAGGTTTCTTCATTCCTTCCACTTCAAGTAGCGTAATTTCATTTTTATGCAAGTAGATGTTAGTTGTGGAATGTGGTGTTTGATCTAAGCAAGCTTTGCTTATCCACACCACTAGCGGGCTCACTGATGGTGTGTTCACCTTGTGTGGTCTACTGGAAATGTTGTGGGCCTAACTCCAATCACGGTTTGAATTATGGCATGTGTCGTTGTGATGGTTTCTTCATGTTAAGTGGTGGTTTGAACTTATTTTTTCATCTCCACTAAAGATTGCACTGACTCTATGGAAGTTGCCTGAGGCGAGGCAAAGTGAAGTTTGGTTAAAGTTTGCTGAAGTTGAGCTCCATATCCCACACTTAGAATAGATTGAAACTCTCTAAACCCTACAACCACTTTAAATTTAGTACTTTCTTGTTAATATAGGAAACCCTTGCTTCGTTGATAAATATTTTGAACTGTGAAAACCCCTTCCTTTCCTGTTGAACAATTCTGTAAGTCCCCTTGAAATACCAGCAAATCACATCGAGCCAACTAAGACTATTTTCACTGAAGGAACCTTGGAGTTGAATGCACAAACTCTCTCACAATCTTAGCATGCTGGATACTTTGATCAAGAAAGAATAGGGTAGCTATTGGTGACTTTATTCTACATTGGTGCAGTCACAAAAAACACATCAATAGGAATCCATCCCAAATATTACCCCTGAAAATGAACAGCAATTGATGAAAAGGTTGAAAGATGATATAAATAGTGAAGTGCAAAACATGACCCCTAAAAGGGGTAGACAATTATTACTTGAAGTTGGTGTAATAGTATTTCATGGTGTTGGAGCTATAAATTTTGAAAATTACACATTCATAAATCCCTCCAAGAAAACCAAATCTTGATGTAATTTCCTAAGATCACAATCAAATTTGATCCCTAAAAATCCTCTAAGAAAATGACATTTTTATAAATATCGGCAAGAGTTCATGTAAGTCTCCTCGATCCATAAGCCATTATATTCCATTGAAGTTTTTTTTGGCATATCAGTATGAAATCCAAGTTGTCATATCAATCAAATTGCATAGGAAAAAATATATCGGGTGGACACAGCTTGCGGTTTCACCGATGTAGGGTATCATCGACAAGAAAAATTATATCAGTGTGAGATATATCATTTAGACCGAGCTTATGAGTTTTACCGATGAAATATATCGGTGAGAGATTTGTCCTCTCACACCAATGATACAATGGAAACTACTCATCGGCAAGACAAGCATCATCGAAATCAAGCTAAAAAATCATACCGAGCAGTTGTGTCTTACCGATCAAGCATAGAAAAGAATATCAGAAAAACAAAGATCTATCAATGTGAGTTCAAAAGGTTCTCTCAACTCTCCATGTCACACTGATGAGAGTTATATCAGCGAGATTCTTAGTGACATATTTAGGATCAGAGGAATGAACAATGGGGATACTAGTAGCATCAGAGAAATTGCAGAATGTCTTAGCGAAGCATGATCTCTTGCTGATGAACATGTGAATTGATCAAAAGACCATCATAATGACTCTTGGCGATATGTACGAAATATCAAAAGGATAAATGGTGTATCAACCAACAGGTTACTTGATGTGACAATGAGAATTTCAAAAAGATTGCAAACTTGTGATCAGAGCAATAGTATAAAAACAACAATATATGACTAAATAAACTACTAAAAATTGCATATAAATGACTAATTTTGGTCACGTGACCATTAGTAGTTTA
>VDFB02363651.1:0-14481 GCA_007258455.2 Sequoia sempervirens | reverse complement strand
CATCAACTAATTTTATTAATATTAACCTTAATATCTATTCATCGGATTTAGGGCTGATATTTTTATTAGCTTAATATTTTTATTCATTTATTATTTCTTAAGATGTGCTCCAAAAGTTTACTACATGACTTTGAAAGGAGAATGATGGTGAACAATTATCATTGCTTTGTTTTAAAGTTATGACTTCATTGTAGCCACCTTACTCCAACTCATGGCTTGATGGTAATTTGATCCTTTATAGACTACGACCTCTCCTTGATGATATTCCCCTTCCCCTCGGTGTTGGCAATCCTGCAACCACTTGACAAAGAAATAGGGTTAGACCGTTCTCGAAATCATTTGTCAAATAAAAACTCTTCAACACATTCACTATATACTACATATATAAGGAAATCATCCATAATTACAGTTATAACAAGTAAATGAAAAATTTCTTTCCCAGTTTCACATTCTCATGAAAGGTAGTTAATCACAACTAACATAATGACCATAATTACATTGCCATAATCTTGTTCAAGACAAAAGGGATGTAACATGTTGCAAGGAAAGACCCAATAGAGTGGTGGTGGAACCATGGAGGAGAAGCACTTGAATTATAGTCATTTGCAGTAAGATTACTTTCACAAGTAACTAGTTCTTCAACTTGTGAGAGGATTCGAGTACTTATGGTTTCGTTTGTTCATTAAAGAGGAACCGATTAGGGGTGAAGAAGGCAGATAACCTAGTACATTCATGCGCACTTACCTTCTCTCCCATGTAGCCCTAATAATGAATTTTTAAATAGATGTCAAGTTCAACAAGAGGAAAATATTAATTGTTTTATATTTCTTTGAGTATTAGTATCACGAAATAATGTCTTAACTGATAAACAATTAAGATTCAAAACCTTGAACTTTCAGGTTTAAATAATATTGTCTATAAGTGAATAACTCACAAAGACTAATATTAAATATAGTGTCAACTTTCAAGAGTCTTGAGACAAGATGTAATGTCCCTTGTGCGAAAATCAGATATCAATAAATATTTTATTATTTTGTGTTTGGGTGCCCAAAAAGGAGGGAAAAACATTTAAATATTTATGCCAAAATATATTTTATATACATATGGGCTTAGATGACCCTTGGAGGAATAAGGAGAAGAATAAAAAATAAAATAAATATAAATTGGGAGTTGGAAGAAAAGGAGGCTTAAAAATAAATTAAAACAATTCAAATTTTCAAAACCTAGGTCGACCAGATTGGGAGTTATAAGGAGATGTGTATTTATACAAGGTGAGTTTGGAGGCATTAATCATCAATCGAATTATATCTGCTTTTCTTCTCTTCTTAGTGGCGAATTCTGTAAGGATGAAAACCCTTGAGAATCAAGAGGAAGTTGGACAAAACCGTAGCTTCTTTCAAGGAGGACTTCATGACAGAGGTTCCTATGTGCTTCAATGGAGATAATTGCTAGTTTTATGTTAGTTTGCTTCAGCATTTAGATTTCTGATTTGAAGGGGGAGTTGTGCAAGTTGGAGGTTCTAAATCAGATTTTCTAGGGTGGCAAAACCCTAACATCAGTCCAGCAGGCCAGCGCACCCTTGGTAGGGTAGTTTCAGTTGTTTCTTCATCATTTAGTTGCATATTTGTAGCTGGAGCGGGTTTTCCCAGCTAAGGTTAGTTGCATTTGCATTATTGGGGTTTCTTCATGTTGTGGCGCATGTTTGAAGCCCACTTTACTTTGTAATTTGCATTCATATTCTGTAGCAACAAACTCAAGGTTTATATCAGACATTTGTTGTTCATATTGAAGGATCTAATCATGCCATGTTGGTGATTTAATGCTACTGTTATCTGCAACAAGTTTTTCTATCTTTTGGTTGCATTATGTACTATTGTTCATGCACTATAAAACTCAGAAAATTACATCAGTGCACTAGGGTTTAAGCAGAAATTATAAATCAGAAATTAGGGCATCCTTTTGTATGTTATTTGGGATGTTTCGCAAGAGGTCATACTAGGTATTCAAATGATGATAAAGTGCATGCAAAAAAAAAAAATATTAAATGATAGATCTAAATTATGCCATCCAATGAATCAAGCTCCACTCCTACATGGGCTATGTCATCAATTTCAAATTCGTCAGCTATGATGCTCTCCAAATAAGTGTCACTCTCAAGCTCACCAACTAGGGGTAAATCATTGAGGCCATCTGCATCAACCACTTCATCCTCCATGGGTGCAGCTGCTCCACTAGGTACAATTTGGTCCAATTTCATTGAAGGATACTCCTAATACTTAGGGTCTACATGGGATAGAAGGTGAATTGTGCTATGAATGTTTTAGGTTGTCTGCCTTCTTCATCCCTAATCAGTTACTCTTCAATGAACAAATGAAATTGTAAGTACTTGAATCCTCTCACAAGATGAAGAACTAGCTACTTGTGAAAGTAATCTTACTGCAAATGACTATAAAAAATGACATACCAGTGCTGGTATGTTTTAATTTGTGCCTTTGTTATTCATTCAAACCATTTGAACTCTTATCTTTTCACATCTAGGCATCTTTTTGAGGGTTCTTTGCCACTTATAACACTTGCATCACAACCAGGCACCTCTTTTAGTCATTCCAACTACTTAATAAACCCTGCCATTGCTGAAGTGCGCCTATGATTTGCTTAATAAACCAAGTATGCCTATTTCTTGTTTCCATCACTTGCAACCCAAGTGCCTGATTTGGTTATATCTGCCAATCACATGCTGTTTACAATGACTGAAGTGGTCATTTTTGATGTATTCGCCACTAGAACTGCTATTACTCCTTTTAAGCGCACCAAACATCTCCATTTGTAACTTAAACTTTGACAAAGCCTTATTAGTTATGCAGGTCTGCTACATCTGCCATTTGGAAACATGAAAGGCCCTCAGTTTTGTGCAGCAGGCATGTATGCCACTTGCAACATATTCCTCAGGTCCCTGCACTTCTTATCTGAGACATTGTCACTTGAATGATGTCCCATATTCTTCCAGCAACACATTTGAAGCATCCTCACGACTTAAGGACTCACAAGCACCTGTTTGTCCACTTTCTGCCACTTCAGGTTGATAACACTTGTCCTAGGCATGTGCTTCTATTGTCTGTTTCACTTGAATGGCTCAGCCTCTGTCTAGGCCCACCTTCGCTTCCTTCTTGTTTCTCAAATGTGTTTTCATTTGTCTAGGTGCCTGACTTGTTCTATCTTAGCAACTAAAAAGTTATCATTCACCTTTTGAGGTGCATAATTAGGTTAGTGCTGCTTGTTGACTGTTAAAAGAACTCTTTATAGGTGCTTGTTTCATCTATAACTGCCACTTGAAACTTGACTCCACCAGACCTATCAGCTTGTTTCATGCATTTCAATCATTTCAACAGCTTATAGACACCTCTTTTTGACCTGTTGGCCACTAAAGAGGCCTCGTAATTGTAAGAACCCTGTTGTCCCTGTTATGAAATTTCGTGCAACTGCTGATCTGATTTTTTTATGGATTTGTTGTTTTCTTGTTTAATGCTTGACTTCGCAAGTTTGTGCCAAGTTATGCAAGAGGATACAAATATAAATATAACCAAGCACACAAGGCAACAATTATGAAGGAAAGGTTAATAGACTTAAATATGATTTTGACAATCTTGACAATGTTCAATTACACCTTCAATGCACATTCAGTAATCTTAAATCTGATTTATGCACAGTTACACATACACATGATGTTCAAATCAGAATTATATTCCTTATGCAAATACATCAAGAATCATACCCGTGAGCCAAGGATAGCAAATAGCAAACTTGAATTCTGCTATATTCTGATATGTAACCTGGAGTGTGAACAGCAAATCTGAAAATAGATAATATGAGCAGTAAACCCCTATAAGGTGGACGCCAAACCCCATAAGCTAAGTTCTCCACCTTTAAACTGATCAATAATGGCTGCCATGGCTGAGACGCTCCAAATGGCAGAGGTTTGAGGCCCTAAAGTAAATCGCCCAGCTTCTTGTTTCTCACGCCCTAGTCAAGGTCTGTACGGCCTGCTGATGGTTGACTGGTGCAGCCTTTAAATCCCACGTGGAAATGCTGGATGAATGATGGCCAGTAATAGAGTCTTCAATGATTTGCTTTCACATTATTCAGAAATCTGCACATCAAACCCTAGCAATCTTTTGTGATTTCTATCCAAATATGCACAGCAGGTTCCCACGTGCCAGAGATAAAAGATTTCTAAACAGCATTAAAGATATCCAATATCATTTGCCTTCAACACCTTTTGATCTGCAAGGAAACCCTTAAGAAAACTGACATAAAACTCTCCAATTAAGCACAATGTTGACTCCTGGATGAAGCCAATCTGAAAGGCAATCCTTCGGAAGATATTTCACAACCTCAGGCATGCAAATCAAAGAGAGACAACGTTCTCAATGACCAGACGTGCAGAAATTTCAGAAACCCTAGGTTTCTTCTTCTCCATAGTGAAATTCTTCAAAAGCTAAATATCAAAAATCATGAATGAATGTTAAGAGCTTTGGTTGATGCTTTATATATTTTTCCAAAGAGAGGTCGAGCCTCTAGAATGCTCTTTTTTAATCATTTAAATTAATATTAAATGTGCACTTTATAACTTTATAGTAATTCCTCAAAGTGGGCGCCCATTTAATTAAACATTAATGAACCTTTCATGTGTTATGGCCCCATCGACTTAAAGTGCAAACATAAACTTTATAATATGCTTTTATTGATTAATTATTATTAAAGTTACCTTTAATTATAATTAAATGATATAACTTGTTCATTAATCCTTATTTCTCTAGGCCAATTGACAACTGGGATCAACATTGAAATCATCACATGTCCAGGTGCTTTACTAAATATAGAAACACTGGACTCTACTGGCTAGATGACTTACTATAAATAGTAAGTGTGTGAATATGAGTCCTAAATCACCGAACAAAAGCCTATCCTGAACCAAACTGAGGTCTGGAGAAGAAAACACTTAGATAACTACCATACAAAACCCTCTAACCATCTGCATTAGCCTACGAGGGCTAATCTACCAAGAAGTTGGAATGAGCTAAAAAAGGGATATTACAGTCTGCCCTCCTCGAAATTGCTTGTCGCCAAGCAATCTCAACTGCCAAAAGATAATCCTTTGAAAGATCACTCCACTTGGGTCCCACAGGAAGAACTGTGTAATGTCCCTGATATCACCAACCAACTCCTGCAACACCAGCATCAATACAACTGGAAAATCACTATTAACCACGTCCACCTCAGTATTAGGTGTCTCAGGAGCATGAACCACAAGGGGAAGCGACTTAGATTGCCGACAAAGTTTGCTTCCCATATTTGTGCAGGGTAAGATATCATACAAACTGTCCACCACGTGCGTATCAGAATTGTTAATCTGAAACCAATCGTGTACAGGTGAATCAAAAGCAAAATTGTAGGCACTCCTCACCTTGTACACAGTGTATAACTCCTCAGTGAGCCCTGCTTGGAATCCTGATGCACTAGAAGAATCCCAATCACTACAATTATCGCCCAACTCTGTACTGGTACCTGGAGGAAGATTAGCATCAAGCTTAAAGAGTGGATTGTCATAAACCAATCCAACATCATCCTCGAATAATGGATTATTAATAAACTGTGCAACTACTCCATGCCGACCTGAGTCATCCCTCTCCAAACCACTGGAGCAATGAGTAGAATCAAACTCCTGCATTGACTCGCACGCCTCCTCCTGTACCGCTCCTTCTTCCCCACGCTCTTCTCTCTCTGAGTCCCTTTACGTATATTAGCAAATAAAGAAGGAGACAAATTTGCATTAGGTTGAAACTCTGTAGAGGCTTTTCCCACCTCATCATCTTCTGGAGCAGCTTGCTGATTTGAATTTTCAGAATCAGAATCCTCATAATAATCCCACATCATACGGTTGGCCTTGCCCTTAGGTCTGAAAGGATAGTCATGCTCTTTACTGTAGGGTCCTTTGCACCAGTAACACAATTGCTTGTTCCTCAATTCATCCCGTGACTCCTCATCCACCTTAGGTGCTGATTTCTTTTTCTTACCAACAGTTTGTTGAGGATTCTCATTGTTGGAAGAAGTAATATCTTTAGTAGAAGATTGCTTCTTCGGAGCAGCCGACTCCATAGTTCGCGCCTTCTTCATTGCCTCCTATAATGAAGGGGGATCAAAAGCCTTGACCCATCCTCTCATTGGCTCAACGAATCACTGTGTGAGTAAAATAACTAACCTTCTTTCAGATATGGTAGGGACCATAACTGAAAGCCTCTGAAATTCACTAATATACACCTCCAAACTCTCCACTTGCTTGAGTTGAGCAAGCTCTTTGAAATATAATTCTGGGTCTTTCCTGTCAAAGCGCTCAATCAACCTATTAGTGAATTCCTAGTAAGTGGTGATGAGGTGATGTTGCAAGGTGACCATCCCATGGTGCCACCAGTCATGAGCTAACCCATCCGGGTGCAAAGTTGCAAACTTGATTGCATCATCCTCCACCATAGGCTGAAGATTCAAGAATGTATCCAGCTTGTGAATCCTAGCTCTTGCTCTGACCTTCCCGCTACCATCAAATGTTGGAAGTATGAGCTTGCTTGTGGCATGTTTTAGGTCCCTGTTTTGGTTCCTTGGTCTCCTATCTTGCCTTGTTCTGTTGTGCTCCCTCCTTTGACTCATGTATCGGTCAAAGGTGAAATGCTTCTTTACTTGTGGTGGTAGCAAATCCCATTCATCGTGCATTGGCATGACATTATCTGCGAATGATGCATCTTCATTTTCTTCAACATTCACTTCTTCTGGTTCATTCCTGAAAAATGCAGGACGCGAAAGTCTATTGGTGGTATGAGTAGGTGCTCTTTGTGCCTTTGGAGTCCCAACAACTCTACCATTGTCTTCCTGCTCGTGATTTTGTCTTCCAGAAGTATTCATCTGTTGTATAGCTATTGTAAGTTGCTGCAAAACATTTGCTACATGCTGCTGCCCTACTGCAAGACCTCTCATGATTTCTCTTGCTTCTCTTTCTTCATTATTGGCTTCATGTCTTGGTGGACTGCCACCTCTTCTATCACCCATTATGTCCTGTTGTGTATCTACAATTGGATTCGCTTGTTGTTCTACTCTTCTATGAGTATAATACCTATGTGGACCAATGTCTTGTGGCTGTGTATGATACTTTAATCCTCCAGGCCGGCAGGATCAAAGCTCTGATACCACTATAAGAACCCCTGTTCTCCCTGTTATGAAATTTCGTGCAACTGCTGATCTGATTTTTTTATGGGTTTGTAGTTTTCTTGTTTAATGCTTGATTTCAGAAGTTTGTGCCAAGTTATGCAAGAGGATACAAATATAAATAAAACCAAAGCACAAGGCAACAACTATGAAGGAAAGGTAATAGACTTAAATATGATTTTGACAATCTTGACAATGTTCAATTACACCTTCAATGCACTTTCAGTAATCTTAAATCTGATTTATGCACAGTTACACATACACATGATGTTCAAATCAGAATTATATTCCTTATGCAAATACATCAAGAATCATACCCGTGGGCCAAGGATAGCAAACTTGAATTCTGCTATATTCTGATATGTAACCTGGAGTTTGAACAGCAAATCTGAAAACAGCTAATATCAGCAGTAAACCCCTATCAGTGGATGCCAAACCCCATAAGCTAAGTTCTCCACCTTTAAACTGATCAATAATGGCTGCCATGGCTGAGATGCACCAAATGGAAGAGGTTTGAGGCCCCAAAGTAAATCGCCCAGCTTCTTGTTTCTCACGCCCTAGTCAAGGTCTGTACGGCCTGCTGATGGTTGACTGGTGCAGCCTTTAAATCCCATGTGGAAATGCTGGATGAATGATGGCCAGTAATAGAGTCTTCAGTGATTTGCTACATTATTCAGAAATCTGCACATCAAACCGTAGCAATCTTTTGTGATTTCTATCCAAATATGCACAGCAGGTTCTACATGCCAAATATCCAATATCATTTGCCTTCAACATGTAACGACCCGACATCTACGATAAATTTTTTTTCTATCTTTTACAACTTTTAACCAAAGTAAACGAGTAAACAACAGCATAACAAAAATTTTTCTTTTCTTTTTGAAATAAAGTACAACATCTAAATAAACTTTTCCAATTTAAATAACTTTAACTTTTCATTTGAATAACAGAGTATAAGAGTATAAGAATACATACACAGCTTTAAAAAGCTTTTGCACAAATAGAAGTAAGACGGTCCAGGTTCTTCCTTGCAAATCTTGGTTCTTCGGTTGTCAGGTTGTGGAGGAGAAATATCACTCGGGTGCTTTTCCGCCAACCACGGACTAATAATGCGGTCCCCCGCACATTCATTTTTCAATGAATGGCCCTCCCTTCGTCGAAGAGATTGGTTGAGTGACCGATTCCGTTAACCAACTGAGCATAGTGTCGTGTCCTACATTACTAGATTCTTGTGCCTTACAATCTCAACCTAGTATATGTGTTTTGGATCACTTGTGAACTGACAATGTAAACATCTTCTTAAACAAAGAGGATGTAGGTACTTTACATTACTATGGCCATAGTGTTTGATTCAGTAAACGACTGACAAGTCATCTATCACTACACTACTCAGGGCCGATTTGCCTTCGGGCTACCTTACTCTACGCGTAGGTTGTGTCCTTGGTGGGTTTAGTTTACCCCAGACTACCTACCTCAAACAATTTACTAAAAATGAGTTTTTAAGCAAGTGTTTTGCTATCCTATCTCCTGTTTCCGGAATCCTTTATCCTAGGAGAGAGCTTCCTAATGTTAACCTAATAACACAAGCTAGGATTACACTTTATTTTAAACATCATTTCGTTCCTAGAAATTATTACGTATTCTACGTATTCTCCATATACGGAGATCATACAAGTTTAAAACTTCAAACGTTTGCATAATCATTTATTGATAAAACAACTATCATACACAAAAGACAGTTTTGACGTGCAATGCATATTATTTCCTATCAATGCATATAACCAAACAGAGTTCTTTCCTTTTTCCAAGATATCCATTTCTACTAAATCATTCTATACCCCCCTTGAATCCATTTTATTCAAATTCTAAATGCCATTTTAATCTTTTAAACCAAAAAAGATTATAACGAACTGTATTAAGCTAATTCCCTTAACCACATTGTACTTCCCTATCCTTTCCCATGCATAAAGAGAAATTCTTTTACTCAACAAGCAATTTAAGAATATCAAATATGCTTGACTAATATCATACTTCATTGTTACCAGTTTTAACACAGTCAGCAATTAACACAGTCAGGAATTAACACAGTCAGCATTTAACATTTAAAAATTAAAACTTAAAACTAGAACCATGCCTGTCTTAAGCTCCTTTTTCCAGTAATGCTTCTTCAGAATTCTTCTATGGTTGCTCTTGGCCAACAAAATCTTCAAACAGAAATTTCAATCACAGTCTCACTGGAAAATTCCTTCAGCACTTAATAAAATACTTTGAACAAATACACAGCACAATTTCACAATAATTGCTTTCAAATTTGCAGTGTCAAGATTATTCTCAAACGTCAGAAATCAGAAAGCCAGGGTATAAAAACATAATTTCGAATGAAGGTTTCAGTGGTATTTATAGGCCGCAGTAAAACGTTTTTCCCCATTTCTGGGCATGCTTTTTGCCAAGTTTCATCATTTACTCAGTCAAAATGCTACCTGCCCTGCATCCAATCCCTTAGTCATGTTTTCTAAAGGTGAATCGACCCATTTACAGCCAGCAATTCGAAGAAATTTTCAACTTGAAAGCAAAACGATTTTAACAAACACGTTTTTCTGCCAGGCGTCAGAATTTTTCATTATCTCTTTGCTGCGTTTTAGGTTAACTCTTAACATCGACCCAGCTCAGCTTTCCTTTGCTATTTTCTGGTCTAATCTTTTGAAAATGTCAACTCCCATTCCCAGCTGTGCAGAGCTCCACCATTTTCACGGGTAAGCTTATTCATTTTTTCCTTATTTCATATTTCGACTTTTCTACTTTAGCTTTGTAAAAATTTCAAATGATTCATAAAAATTACTTTATATTTTCAAAATGCGAATTTCTATATTCCAAAATATACAAACTTCTACCATATTCACAAAAATGCGAATTTTATCATTTTCACCAAATGCGAATTTTATCATTTTCACCAAATGCGAATTTCATCATTTTCACCAAATGCGAATTTCAATTTTGTATTTTATTTATTATTTGTGTTAATTAAACATTAATATTTATTTTTATATAAACTTATTTACATATAAATAAATATTAATTTTAATGTTAACACATTTAATAAATAAAATATATAAATTTATTATTATTTATACATTTATTAAATTCTTAAGTGTTAATATTTATATATATAAATATATATATATATTAATAATCTCCTTATTATATATATATATATATATCATATATAAATATATACTTAAATTCTTCAGATAATAATACTTGAATATCCTTTAACGAGATACCAGGCTGAATGTGTACGTGTAAACATGTTTACATGTACTCATGTATATACATATGTATGCGTATACACATGTCGATACATATGTACGAGCATATCCATCTGCTTACGTACATACGTGTCGATATGTCTATACATTTAGATATGTGTATACAGTGTATATATGTGTACACGTACCTATTCATCCTGCATCACATTCATTTCATTTACGTTCATTCACAGGGATTCACAGTAAAGTCAGATTAACATTCAATCACATCATACAAAGCATAGGGAAGTAAATCTTACTCCTAAGCCTATGGATGTCTAACTTATCTGACCTGTTTCTCAATGTACTGTTCATAACGTGTGTGTATGCTCAATTGATTAACTTTACTGGTCAAACGACCAATACCCCTCTCCCAAGTGATATTCCCCCTCTGTCATGAGGACTGATTCCCATCCTGCATTCACAATTACAACTCACGGCAGTTAATTGCTCACATGATTATCAATACGTATAAATTTCATAAGATATAACAATACCACACATAAATCACATTATGTACGTTTTTCACCATGATTAACATCAAGTAAATAACACAAGAATGAGACGATCAAAAGCTCATATTGAAAACAAAATGATTCACATCTTTATTCATTCATGGAATTGTCTTTACCAACACATAATCCTTATTCAATTCTAATAGCCTAATAGCTATACAATTCGGGATGTAACACAACACTTTTTGATCTGCAAGGGAACCCTTAAGAAAACTGATATAAAACTCTCCAATTAAGCAAAATGTTGACTCCTGGATGAAGTCAATCTGAAAGGCAATCCTTGGGAAGATCTTCACACCCTCAGGTATGCAAATCAAAGAGAGACAACATTCTCAATGACCAGAATGAAGAGCACAAAGATTTACTGAGAGGGGGGGGCGGGGTGAATCAGTAAATCTATAACTACTTTTACTTTTCAACTTTTCAACAACTCTAAACTTTTATCAACAACAACCTTTATCAACTTCAAATTCTTAACACAAATCAACTATACAAGAATATCTCAATATGAACAAGTTGACACCAATATTTTACGTGGAAACCCTTATGGGATAAAACCACGGTACAAACAATGTACTTTATTAATTATATATGCTTTTACAATAAATGTAGGCACCAACCTACTTGAATCACTAAAATATGTAGTTTAGTAGGCACCAACCTACAAAGAGTGCCAACCCGTAATTCTGATTTAGTAGGCACCAACCTACAAAGATCATCGACCCCTAATACTGATTTAGTAGGCACCAACCTACAAGGAGCACCAACCCCTACTTGCCAAGCACCAACTTAGCAAAGATTATAATTTGAATGAATAATGTTCCACCTTTAATGTTGCTTCCTCAACGGATTATGGACTTTACAATCTTCCTCTTCTTGAATTTATCTTTCTTGGATGATGTTCATATAAATCAGCATATGATGAATTTACTTTACAGATCTGCCTCTTATATTCTCCTCATACAAATTTGCACACACTCCTCTTGGACTGTCCTTGAATTATCTTCACAAATCACTTCTCAATCAGCAATCATCTCTGTATAAATCTGCTCACCATGTAAATAAATCTTCACAAAACTCTGCTCCAATCATATATTTCTCTTTGCCTCTGCACAAACTCTTCACGGAATTGAAACAAGTTCTTCTTTCAAATCTGTCTTCTCAACTCAAACTTCAGATAATATTCACTTTATACTTGATAGTGCTGCTCTTCCTCTCTATACTCGGACAATATTCATTCAATCCTTGTTATATTGATCTGCGGATGATATTTATTTATTCACAACACAGATAATATTCAACAAAATCCCATCACGGATGATATATCCTTTGTTCTTCCACAAAACTTCAACACTCTACACATCTGATTGTGTTTTAATGATATGTCATTTATTCCACACAGCACTACACACATCAACAACACACTACAATCTTACTTTAAGTGATGTTCATTGTTTTCCACGCACAACACAAATTCGTGTTTTGATGATAGATTGATTATTCCACACGCCACACTCACTCCTGATTTTTCCTTTTCTTAATTAAATATGATATTCAATAAAATCCCTAATTCAATCTTTTTTTTTTGTCATGTCTTGTTATCTTATTTATATCTTATGTCTCTAAAGTGAGAGGTCTCTTAGTAATAGAGGGACACGTCCTTTGGTTACCATTGTACACAACATAAACCATTTTTAATCAGATCGCTAAATTCCAATTAGCGTTGACTTTAATAGGAGGTTGTCACGGTCTTTACACCCTTCATCCTTCTTGAATATCACATGATGTCCTCAGAAGTATGGCGGCTCACGTATGTAGTTTGCAATAAAAGCAACCACAATGGTCTCTAGATATGCCCGATAAACTATCTTTGAAAGATGTTTGACTTGTCTCTGCCAGCTCCACGTAATCATCAGTAATCGCGATGCCCATAGATGATGATAGTATCATTTCAGGAGATAACTGATATTCACAAGATATTATTCACCATGGTAATCTTGTATGAAGTGCATCGCCTTCTCAGATAACAATCTTTCCTATCGATGAATTTAACGGGTTTAATACCGAATATGTTTGCCTTGATGTCCCTGTCAACCATGTTGAAAACCAACAACATCAAACTCTGGCGCGACTGCCCAAAAGATTAGAGTCCCGATAGCACTCTAGTTACATTGGTCTTCAAAAGCATTTGAATATGTTTATGCAAATGAAGTGAGCTTTGACATCTGATGATGAGATATTATCAATATGTGCAATAATGTTCACTTTGTAGAGTGCCACGATAGTTAATTAATCAGCATAGATAGGCGCGAATCCAATTTGGATGGCTCCTTTTCTCATAGATATTGCTATTGTCATCTTATTGCTGACTGGGCATAATACTCTTTTAAATCTTTAAGACTATGTAGCTTTGGATCTTTTGTTTTTCCCAAACTGTTCTTTGCATTCATTAATATCATTGTATGTGACATCTGTCATTTCTTAAATTTATTATATTATAAGCATTATTTCTACAACCTCCCTTTTTCTCAAACTTGTCCATATATTTTATATCAATGACTTAATCCTTTTACTTTGATATCAATGACAACATTTCCAACACAGAAGTACAGAAATTGCAGAAACCCTAGGTTTCTTCTTCTCCACAGCGAAACTCTTCAAAAGCTAAATATCAAAAATCATGAATGAATGATAAGAGCTTTGGTTGATGCTTTATATATTTTTCCAAGGAGAGGTCGATCCTCTAGAATGCTCTTTTTTAATCTATAATTAATATTAAATGTGCACTCTATAACTTTATATTAATTCCTCAAAGTGGGCGCCCATTTAATTAAACATTAATGAACCTTTTTATGTGTTATGGCCCCATCGACTTAAAGTTCAAACATAAATTTTATAATATGCTTTTAATGATTAATTATTATTAAAGTCACCTTTAATAATAATTTAATGATATAACTTGCACATTAATCCTTATTTCGCCAGGCCAACTGATAATTGGGATCAACACTAAAATCACTACATGTCTAGGTGCTTTACTAAATATAGAAACACTGGATTCCACTGCCTAGATGACTTACTATAAATAGTAAGTGTGTGAAACTGGGTCCTGAATCACCTAACGAAGGTCTCTAGTGAACCAAACTAAGCTCTGGAGAAGAAAACACTCAGATAACTGTCAAATAGCACCCTCTAATGATCTGCATTAGCCTATGAGGGCCAAATAATAGGCTATTCTACCAAGAAGCTGGAACGAGCTAAAAAGGGGACATTACAGTAATTGCTCTCTAGGTGCTTATTTCTGTCTGCTCTGCCACTTAAACATCAGCAAAATCAGTGTGGGCGCCCCCTTCATGCATGTTTGTCATTTGAACTCTGCTTTTCACTATTCCCAAACACCTTTTCCT
>VDFB02363650.1:0-27773 GCA_007258455.2 Sequoia sempervirens | reverse complement strand
TTAGCCTCTTTATTTGAATGACTTTCTTTCCTCTTCCTTGCTCGAGTAGGTAGCTCTAACTCTACAAACTCCTTGGATGAATTTGGCGTGGACCTTAAAATTCTTTTCAATTTATCGGACGAGAACGAACTGATACGATCCAGGATGTAGCTGTTTACTGGTGAGGTGCGGGGGCGGGAGCAAGTGGTTTCCTTTGATTCAACAAATCTCGTTCAATTGCAACTTGAATCTTAATAGCCTTCTCTTCCTCTTCTTCCAACACGAAGCAAGTTCGCAAATACTCAGCGTAGCTCTCCTTTGTCCTCCACGCGAGATTGTTCAAGCCTGAGAGAATGTCTTCTTGATCGTCGTTGAATCCCAAATTCGGCTGTAGTACTGGAACTATTTCTTTATGCGGTAGCACCATCTTGTTTCATGATAATTCTTCTCCAATGAATTTCTTGTTTTATGAAATCCCTTCTTTACTTGAATGTGGTTGTTCATTGCAAGGAAACCTTGGAAGGCCTGTTGTGACCTTTTTCACACATCGCCCCATTGCAAATGGGGACCCCCTAATTTTTGCTTCGTCTTGAACTTTTGGCTTGATTTTAGTTAGTTTTCCTGTTGTCTCTCTCTCTCTCTTTCTGCCCCTTTTCTGCTGTCTGTCTTTCGGGGTGTGCCCGTCTAATGTGGGATTTTGGCCAAGTCGGTAAAATTAGGGTTTCTATCTTTCTGGTCAATTTGAGATCAAATGAAATGAATAAATTGAAAATAAAGACTAACACTGTTGTCAGTGTGCTTCCAGCAGGCTTCCACTGAAATTTCATCGGATTTCGGCTACTTACTATTTTTAGTAAGTGTGAAATTTGGAGCATTTTCTCGACACCTTTGAAGTTTTAACAGTCACACTGCGTCCAGAACACATCAAGCTGCTCGCGTGCAAAATCTGAGTTGAAACAGATGACTTTCTATCTTTAGCAGTTCAGTTTCCAGAGCAGATTTCAGGGCCTATATGCAGAGTTTTTCAACACATGTCTGGAGATTCCTTCTGGGTTTTCAAAGACCTTCGCGATGGTGTAACATGCAAAGTGAGATAACGACTTTCAGAGTTCAGCCTTTCGAGGCTATTTTTAGGGTTTGCATGTCAGGTTTTCCTTTGCATGTCTGTATATTCCTTGTGGGTTTTTCAAGAGCTTCGCGATGATGTGACATGCAAACAGAGATAATCACTCATTTAGGAACTTACTATTTTTAGTAGATGCATCCCGACAGCCGCTTCCCAGCACTTCAGAATCACGAACTGATCGCAATGCAATAGAAACGAGGATGAACGAAGGTCATTTGATATGCATGCAAGATGAATTAGGGTTTCCAGCTTCGGGACCTAAAAGGAGGGGTAAAAAGTCAGAATTTTCGAAAACCGGTGTATACCACCGCGATCAGCGTCTTCCAAGCTATCTACTGATAAAATTTGAGGGCAAATAGAGCACTTACTATTTATAGTAAGTCATTTTGGAAACTGGCTAAAAATAGAAAGTCAGCAGCAGGCGCCGACATTGTAATGACCCTGCTCAAATCTGATTGAAAACTTCTGCAATTTGGCCTTGGAAATTTCATCAAACACTTTGCATACAAAGGTCAGATGACTGATATAACATTTTAGTTTGCTTTAATGGCTCTTTCCTTCACTTAACATCAATGAGAATGGTAGCAAATGACTCTAAATTGACTAAACAATGTTCTAACATGAATGTGCAATTGACTTTGACAATATTCAATGCATATATATAACCTAAGCATGAGAAATGAAAACCTACAGCCAATTGGTATTTTAACAAACAGTTGGTATGCAACCTATATGCTGATAAGAACATCTACAGCCACTGACATTATGTCAAACAGTTGGCATGCATAAGTTGATTACAACATGATATTTGATTACACAATTGCAACATGAATTTGAGAAAACTACTTATCACTCCTTGATTGCCAATGTTTTTTTAATACAAAGCTGATTACAAATTGGCCAAGACTCTTGGCATCATACTTATGCAACTTAACAATTTCTGAGTACAAATTGCAGCCTATTACACATGTTCATATATGCATAAAATGGAATACAAGACAACATAAGAACCTGGTTGAGTCGCCTTGTGTGGGAGATGAAGTAGCCAGCATATATCAATAAATGAACACCTTGCATGTGATGAATAATGACCCAAACCTGAGCCGCCCCTACTGTAACTTTCAGACCTTCAAAATAAATATATCACAGCTGCAACCTTCAATTACTATCATCAATCTTCATTGCCAAGCTTCAAGAAGGGGTTCGCCCAAATACCCATGTGCCAAAGATGTGAATGAATTTCTATGAATTTATTTGTGCTCTCATGCCCAAATCACCCCTGTATTGCAAACCTCAGAAAATTAATTACTGATCAGCCTCTAAAGATCTCATGAAGCTCCAACGATAGTCTCCAGCTCTTTGGAATTCTAGCGCTCTAACTCAAGATCAAAATTGATGAATATCGTAGCTTCAATAAACAAAATCGTGGCTTATGCAGACTTAAAGATAACTGAAAGAAATATATCAGAAATCTGGAAATGAAGAATGCTGCAAATCGAACCCTGGTATGGCCAAAAGATGAAGACTTTGATCACCAAAATATCTCCAACAATTCATCAAATCGAGTCATACAAAAACTTGGCCAATGGCCACAAAGTTTTTACAATGAAGCTCAAATAGAAAGTCTGAAGTAACTTTCTCCCAGCTGCAATAATTCAAGTGATATTTCACACCCTCAAAATTGCTCACCAATTGAGAGTTTTCGTTCTCAATGGCCAAAAACAACTGCAAAAACCCTAGGCTCCACAACCATCAAATATCAACATCAACAACAACAAATCTGGATGATAGGAAATGAGCCCTCAATGCCTATTTATTCTTTTTCCTCAAGAGGTCGGCCTCCTTCTAGAACTTTTCCAAGTCACCTTCTAGAAGGAATATTATTTTATTTTATTTTATTATTTTATTATTTTGCACTTTATAATAAAATAATCATTCATAACATAAAGTGCAAACATAACATTACTTTATAACATGAGGTTTCTAAAAATAGAAACATATCAAGAAATCATTAGAACACCTCCATATGTAGCTGAATCACGAAATGAGCCAACCAATCAATTTGGGTATTTGCCAAACGACCCTCTTATCGCGCGCCATTAGCCTACGAGGATCAGGAATAGGCTAATTCCTCCAAAATCCATTGCTCATGAAAAAGGGGACATTACAGACATCAACAAGAAACTGGCACTAGAAGGAGGCCTTGCAAGGATTGCTACAATTAACAACCACATTCAAGGATATTTCTAGTGTTGCAGCCGAATTTGGGATTCAACGACGATCAAGAAGATATCCTCCCGGGCTTGAACAATCTCGCGTGGAGAATAAAGGAGAGATATGCTAAGTATATGCGAACGAGCTTTGTGTTGGAAAAAGAAGAGGAAAAGGCTATTAAGATTCAAGTTGCAATTGAAAGAGACTTGTTGAATCAAAGACAACCACTTGCTCCTGCTCCTGCGCCTCGCCAGTAATCAGCTACATCCTGGATCGTATCAGTTCATTCTCTCCAGATAAGTTGAAAAGAATTCTGAGGTCTACGCCAAGTTCATCCAAAGCGTTTGTGGAGTTAGAACTACCTACTCGAGCAAGAAAGAAGAAAGAAATTCATTCAAGTAAAGAGGCTGAGTCAAGTGAGAAATTTTTATCAAACGAAGGAGTTCAGTCAAGTGAAGACAAGTGGAGGTTGCTAGGCGTTGAGCAAGATGGGAATATTTTAGTGTTGACTTTCCTCTCCAGCCTTTGAATGTGCCAAGTAAAGAGTGGATTTGAGTTGAAAAGTGGTTAAGTATAGGTGAGGTTGATAAAATATGCTAGGCGTTGGAAAGAATATCCTCTTACAAGTGAGAAATGCGCCCAAGGGTGAAGTGAATAATACTAGGCGTTGAAATTTAAAATGTCCTTTTCAAACATAAAATGCGCCTAAGGTGATGAAGATGAATATGTTGGGCGTTGAAAAAAAAAAAAAAATTCTTCATGACATGCAAGATGCACTCCAGGCATTTGAAAGAAAATTGTGATAAGTGAGTTGATAAAAATTTCCTCACCACAGACAAGATGATTTGAAGAAGAAATTGAAAAATTTCTAAGATAAATTTAAAATGCTAAGTGATATAAAATTTTCTAAGGCACAAAAAATTTCTTCCTTAGGAAAATCACGCCTGGACTTGGAAGTGTGAAATTTTTCAGAAGCACGAATGAAGTTGCCAATGGAAAAGTCAGTGAGTGCCTGCTTCGCGAGGTGGATAAAATATTTTCAAGTCAGAGCAACAAGAAATGTTCACAAATGTGAAGAATGGGATTAAATTTGTTAAAAGTTATTTTTCCAAGGTTCAAATTCAAGAAAAATTAAATCAACCCGTTCGTTGTACAACCATGAGTTCGGCGCTTTCTGAAGGAAATTTTCTTTTGGGTATTGAAGATCTTCGACAAGGAATGGATTTTAAAGTCTTCCACGCTTCATCAAGGCCTGCAAGATGGAGATTTTTCCATGGGCACCGAATAATGAATTTCCTAAGTAAAAGTTTGAAAATTTTTCTAAGGCAAGGAAAGAAATGTTTGTGAAGATAAAATGCCTTGGCGGATGAATTTGAAAATGATCGCCTAGATGATTTTTGATCAAATTCCTGATGAAAGGATTTTTCTCGAGTCTGAGTTGGATGAAATATCAAGGTGAAGTATGCCCAGGCAAAATGCAAGATGGGCTAGAAATTTGGCTAAGGCATGAAGAATTTGAACGCGAAGTTGGCTAGTGAAGATGATGAACGCTTGGAAGTTAGAGGGTGAAAATCCTGGTAAGTGTTGACGTGGTTTTTGAGACCGCACCAACACAGAACAAAGTTTCCCAATGGACACTCTATTCTCTCTTGAACAAAGTATTCAGCGTGCTAAGATTGCAAGTGAGATCACGCTTTCAACTCCAAGGTTCTTGTAATGCGAATAGACCCAGTTTGGTTGATGTGTATATGCTGTGTTCTCACGAGGGGACTTACGTAATTGTTCAGAGTGCGTGCAATAACAACCAATGTATGCTTTTGGAAAGGGACTTTTATGCGAATGATTTGGCTTTTAGAGTGCAAATTTCCTAAAACTAATCAAGATTGTGCGGAATTTGAATGGCTGTAGAGATTTCTAAAATTTTAAATTTTGATCTAAATGCAAATGGGTGTTATGCTTAACTTGAATGAACTTCGAACAAACCTCGCCTAGCCTCCTATAGGACAGTGTCAACAAAGTAAGTGCAATCTTCAAAGGGTGAAAATGATGTTCAAATCACGATTCAATAGTGCAACTACCATCACAACGATGCATAACTACCCATGAACCTTGATTGAAGTTAAGTACAAAATGTCCAGTTGACCACGCAAGACGAGCTTACCATCAGTAAGAACGTTAGTGGTATGGATAAAAGTTCACTTAGATCAAGCATAAACATCCATGTCTAACTACTAGCATGAGATTACATCCTAATTGAAGTCAAAGGAAAAAGAAACCTCACGAACTATTCAAAACAAAGTTTGAATTCACCATCAATGAAATGCTTTATTAAGAATAGCCTTTTGTGACAATCTCTTACAAAATTCTCAAAGGGAGAATTCCCCTTCTTCTTCAACAATGCAAATGAGAAACTACTCTAACTTAAAAGCTTCTACTCTCTATTCTGCTTCACTAATTGCTCACTACTCTCTGATTTTGACTATGACTACTAGAGTACAAATGAGGGGGACTCACCCTTATATAGCTGGCCAGTTTCAACCGACGGCCCAGATTGAATTACAACGGAGGGCTCAGATCGAGCCACCTCAGCCCTAGACAAGCTTTGCCCTAAAAACCGCCAGAAGGTGGAGGAGTGGCGTCATGAATGCTCCCAAAATAGCAGATTCCTCCTTTGACCGTCATGAGCAATTAATGCCCACTACCCTTCTAGAAGATTCTCGTCCATGACCCGGATTCCTTTGCTCTTCTCTCTGACCGCGTACGCTATGAATCGTGCTAGCACTGCGTCGACCTCTTCCTCAGAAATTGATGGAGTAAGATTCAGCTGATACTCCAAGATGGCCACCATTTGCTCATGTTTCTCACAAGATTTTGCCAAGTTTCCATAGAATCTTGCGTACTCTGAATGATTGTTGAAAACGTGGAGATGTTTTCAAAATCCAACTGGGAAAATGTCCTCATCTCCGTAAAGAATGGCTGCAACCTCGCCCTTAGTCCTTCTGCATCTACCTCCTCAGCAGTCATTCGATTGGCAAAGACTGCCTCCAACGTGTTGAGGATACCCTCGTGGATATTCCTCATAGCTTTCCTGATCCTGGAGGACTCCATTGCTGCAGTGTCAAAGAAACTCTTCCCAGTGAACGCTGCTGAATGCCACCCACGGAAATCATACCTATCACCTGCTTGAATTACCCCTTCATTCACCAGAGTTTGCGTGGGAACACGCATCAAAACAGCAAGACGTGGGATAGTTTTGTCTTGAAAGATGTGGGTATCTCCCCAAGCTTGCTCAACATCATCCAAGCGTGAAAGAATACCGGAGGCATTTTGAAATGCTGAGGCAAGATCTGCCATAAACTTTTCAGCCTCAGTACGGACACCGTTTATCCATTTGTCCCCTTCTCGTGCAGCCCTCTTTACTTCTTCAAGGCCGCTGATCGGCTCTCGTGGCAACTCTGGTGGAAGCTCTGCCGCTGGATTACCTTGACCAACAGGATGTGCAAGATTTTGCACATACTCAACCAACGCCTTGTGCTCTTTCTTTAATCTCTTGTACTTTCCTTTTTTCTTTATTAGCCTATCCTTCAACGCCTGAAATGAACTTTCTGCTTCCTCCACTACTTGTGCTCCAGAAGGGCGTCCCAACTCAACTGTGGTGATCGTGTACTTCTCCGGCATTGCATCACTTAAATCATGCTCTTCCCTTGGGACAGCGATATGAAGGCTGCGGGAGCCTGCCTCATTTGTTTCCATCCTTGTATATTTTCTTGCCCTCTTCCGCTTAGGCGACTTGCTTGTTCTGTTTAAGAGTTCTTCCATTTCAATTGCTAGGTCGGCGTCATCATCTTGGTCCCTTCTGATCGCCTGTGAAAGCCAATTTCGTTGAATATCATAAATGATCAGGGGCTGCTCCTCAGTTGCTTCCACTTCCCGAACTTCTTCCCGAGCAGTATTTGTTGGAGGCTCAATTATCTCGACATCTTGATCACTTCCCTCGTGAGTCCTAGCATCTTCTTCTCCGAAGGAAAAGTCAAAGTGGGTTTCCATATCCGATTCTTCCCCTTCATCCCGCTTACCGGCACCTTCAGGATCATTCACACTCTGAGTATCCATTTCTTTTGGCATTGGTTGGTTAACTTCTCCAACCTCCGGTTCTTCATTTCTCGGAGCTCTCTGACTAGCAAACAATGAAACTTCACGCCTACTGGAAGAATGAGATACCAACTGAGTGGACGTTGTATCTTCTGACCCCTGCGGCTGTGGCTGAACGGGCTCGCTTCTTTTTGATTCTGGACCTCGTGTGAGCTGCTTCTTCCTCTTTGCTAACACCGGTGGATTTTTATCGCCCATGAGGTCATATGTGAGGGCCACTGACCTTCTCCTTAATCTGTTAACACGCTCATCCACCCAAGCCCTCGTGAATGTCATGACTGGGATAGACAGAGTGTCTAGATCCGCAATCTCTGGTTCGGCCCAATCTATTGGTGGCATCGGAGCGCTCTTTACCGTTTCATAATCTGGATGGGTGACCCTAGTATCCTCCTCAAGTTGATCTGGCACCTGAATCACCTCACATTCCCTAATTAACTTTAGAGGCAGCCTTGAAAACATCCTTTTTCCTGATTTCATCCTCGCTTCCAGCATTTGCCCAAAAGTCTTCCAGGTGAGCCTTGTGTTTGTACTCTTCTCCTTGCACCGTTCCAATCATTCCCTTAGGATCAAAATTTTGTCGGCTGGTATAAAGGGTCAACTTGTAGAATTTCAGCTCATCCTCGGCCTCTTTGGCTGCTTGTAAAGTTGGGCATTCCTCGAGTGAATTTCCCAACACAATGGGAAAATGCAAGCCTCCCTTCTTCTTTCGCCTTATAATTTTGTCGTAGGCCACCAATTGCCTAGACAACTCGAGTAATATCATTCTGTTGGTGGGGTACCTAGGTAGTTTGTATACATATGAATCGTACCCCGGCAGCCTCAAATAGATAAATTTCGGGAATTGGACGAACCAACACCCATATTCTTCGATCAGCATCTGAGCCTCCTCGGATAACCTCTGTTGTGGCCTCTACTGAAGGGTTCTCGTGATGTACATAGTAAAAGCATCATTCACTCTTTGAAAGTCACCAGTGTGAGTAAGATGTAACTGTTTGCAAGACTGGTGAATCTTGAACTGATTGTAGCCACAGCCAATTGGCTCCTGGTACGCCAATCCTCTATACTTGGTCATTCGAGCTAACATGTAAATGACATACGAGCTCATGTAAAATGTTTTTGTCCTCCTGAGACTCCGGAACTGCTCGTCAATATTATCACTGATCATCTGCGCCCAGTTCACTTGCTCGTTCCCTTCGAGCACTACACTGATGTAAAAGAACATCCATGGCTCGAATATGAATGACTGTGGGCTGCCATTGACTCTGCTGAGAAGCATAATGATGTCGCAGTATTCTTGCTTCAGCTCCTCTGAGATTATTTGTTTCGGTAGCCTGGCAACAGGTGGCTTTGGCTTGCGCATCCATGAGGTGTTTATCCTTTTCATGCACTTTTCAAAGGTGGTGGCGTACATCTTGTCTGCCTTGGCCTTGGACTTATACAACATACTGTCTGTAGCAAGTATTCCAAACGCCTCGCCGATTGCATCGGGAGCGAAATTAGCCATGATCATACCATCCGGAGAGGTGATAGTCCGATCCTCAGAATTGTAGAAGTTGGCGCACTCTAGGATCAACTCGGGACAACGGACTGCTGGTTGGAACCCTGCTGCATTGTACAATCCGCTCTTGACGATGTTACGTGACGCATCTGTCGGAAGGTTGCCACCTTGCCCATACATTCTGCGTATGAATGCCTCAAGGTTGAATGGCCCGAGATTGGTATCTGTCAGGTTTCCATACTTCGAGATGATCTTCGACTCTGGGATGAAGGACTTCTTTAGACCCTTGATAATCGCCTGCCTGGAGGCGTTCTCTTTGACAACTTCATTGTTGGTAGCCTTAGTTCTAGCCTTGCTAGTTCCAGCAGCATCTGCCATCTGCAAAACAAAAAGCGAACATTACTTCATCAACTTTTTAAAATCACGTGAGGCGGCTGGCGGTTGGAGTTGGCTGCAAAAAATAAACGCAAGTTAGTACCCTCAACAGCCAACTTTGACTTTTCAGGAATTAAAACTTCAACCCTCAACAACTTGCAGCCAAAGGAAATATTCAACTCCACGTAAGAAATCAACTCGATCAATTTCAACTTCGGAAAAAGCGTTAAGTTTCAGCAATATTTAAATCAGCAACTCCGAGTATTAAAATCAGCAAGCTTCAAATTATAAAATTACCAAGTTTCAAATCCGCTCTTCGATAGTTATACATCAGCAACTTCGAAGAGTTTAAATAAGTCCGAGAGTTTTAAACAGGCAAATTCAAATCAGCAAGCCTCAACAATTTAAAATCAACTTTTCGAAAGTTATAAATCAGCAACTTCGAAAAGCAATAAAAAAAATCAGCACTTCGGAAATTATACATCAGCAATTTCGAAGGCCTTAGCAAACTTAAATCCAATTTGACTCCAACATTCAGCAACTTCCAAAAATTCAAAGCATAAGCAATTTCGAATTCAAACAATTTCAATCCTTCAGCATAAATAAATGATTTCAGCCTTTTCAATTTTAAACTTCGAAAACGTTTCAACTTTCAGCAAAATAAAAAGTCTCAGCAACTTCGGGTACTTACCTCAGCAACGTGAAGAAATAATAAAAAAAATGCTAAACCCCTTCAAACTTTAAATCGCAACACTTCGCAACATTCATTTTCAAGAGGGGCGCGTTTAGGAGGTTGTGTTTTCAGTTTCAACGCCTTAGACAAACTTCGAGGTATCTCTCCAAACTAAGGCACATTTAGCACATGGTACTTCCAATTTGACTTAGGGCGCATTTGGGACCTCCAACTTCCAGTTCTTGACTTAGTCAAATTTTTACAATTTCCCAGGCTTGGGCGCAAATCACCTACCAAGCTTTCATTTTGGCTTTGGGCGCAAATGGGTCAACATTTTAGTTTCTGCCATGGGCGCATTCTCATGCTTGAACTTTCAATTCTAGCTCCAAGGGCGCATATGACCCATCCAACTTTCACTGTCACTTAGGCGGATTTACACCCATCCTCCTTCAAGGCGCATTTAGATGGGTCAACGTTCAGTTTAAATGCCTTAGTGAAATTTTCATGTTTTTGCTTCAACTTGGAGGGCGCATATGGAGGGGTCAACGTTCAATCTTCGACACATAAACCTTTTCTTACCTAACACCCAGGGGCGCATTTCAGAGGTGACACTTCCAGTTTCATGAGGGGCGCATTTTGTGCCTTGAGGTTCCATTTCCTTATGCCCTAGGCATTTTCTTCAACACCTTCCCTATGGGCGCATATGGCATGCCTAACTTTCATTTTGACACTTAGAAAAATTTCACTCACTTTACTCCCTTCAGTCTCAAGGGCGCATATAAAGGTCCCTACCTCCAATTTGAAACACTTAGGCAAAATTCTTAAATTTTTAAAGAGGGGCGCATTTGGACCCATGAACTTCAAATTTCGAACTTAGCCACTTTCTAAACCTTCAACCTTGGTGGGCGCATTTTAACCTTGCAACTTCAAGTTTTCCAGACTTAGTCATTTTTCTGCCTCTGTTCAGCCTTGAAAGCGAATTTCACTACCGGACTTGAAATTTTATCCATTTTAACAAATTTTTCGCCTTCTGCCAGATTTGAGTTGATTTTCCTTTGTCAACCCTAATTTGCCCTGACTTTCTATTTTAGAAAGTTCCTTAAATTTTGCGCCGTTGACTGAATCCTGACTCCAGAAAGCCTGATTTTCACCTTGCTCTGAATTTTGACTGACTTGGTGCTGTCGATGCCCGATGATCGTAACTGAATGCTGCTTCTGCGTGAATGTCGGGTCCCACCCTTGATTTTAGGAAACCCTAATTGACCTGCTAAAAATAGCAACTATCTGATTCTTCATTCTCTGTAACTCTGTTTGCCTTGAGATCTGGATAGTGTGCCCGTTGTTGGTGAACTTGCCTGTCTGTGCCGGCGCCTGCGATCAACTTTCTATTTATAGCCTGCATTTGGAACACTTACTAAAAATAGCAAGTTCTCCGATTGCCTTCAAATTTTGCCAGCAGACTCTCTGAAAGATGCTGATCATGATGGATACCTCAGTTTTGCACATTTTGACCTCTGATTCCTCATTTTTAGCCCTGAAGCTCGAAACCCTAATTTTGTGCATGTTGCTCAGATGAGCTCCGTTTGACTTCGTTTCAGTTGCATGATGATCAGCTTGCATTTCTGAGGTGTTGAGTAGCTGCCCAAGTGATACCTGCTAAAAATAGAAAGCGGCCGGAAAAGTGACCGACCGGCTGCCGGATGATCTTGCATGTCATACTGCCCGAAAAATCTCGGAAAACCCAGAAAAACCCAGAAAAATCTCCAACATGCACGCACTGGCTAAAAATAGTAAGTTTCTAAAAAGTGGTCAGCTCCATTCGCATGTTACACTGTCGTGAAGCTCTTGGAAAACCCAGAAAGAAAATGCCGACATGCGCTGAAAATGTCTGCATGCAAACCCTAATATCGGCCTCCGAAGGCCGAATGCTGAAAGTCATCGTCATGCTTTGCTTGTCATATCACCGCAAAGGTCACGAAAAACCCAGAAGGAATCTCCGGACATGCATCAGAAAATGTAACATCCAAACCCTGAAGTTTGCTCTGGAAGCTGGACTGCTAAAAATAGCAAGCCGTCCATTCTTGTTCAAATTTTGCCAAAAGTGAACCTGAAGTGCTCAGAATGTAGTGAAGTTGCCGGAATGTGAAAATCTCGAAAGAATCAACCCTAAACTGACACTTACTAAAAATAGAAAATTGGCAGAACTTAGTGAAAATTCAGGGGTTACTTGCTGAAAACATGGTAATAGCAGTGTTAGGCTCAAAAGCTGACAAACCAACTCAATTTAACTTCAAAATGACCTAAAGATGTGAAACCCTAATTTCAGTACTTGGCCAAATCTTACGTTCAAGTTCGCTGACGGGAACGTCCCCCGGAAAGCAAAAAGCAGAAAAGAAGCAGAACGAGAGAGAAAGACAAAACCAAAGCCAAAAGACCGAATGGAGCTAATTTAGGGGTCCCCATTTTGAATGGGCTGATGTGAAAAGGTCACAACAAGAAGTAAGCTAAATTTATATTATGAAGTGTTCTAATGCTCTTCTCCTTGCTTGTTTTGCAGGAGAAACATCGAGACCAAGCGGTGATGACTTAAGTGATTCAAGATGACATTTCAACCTCGAAGGAAGAAAAGTTGCGAAAATGGCTAAGTGTTGAGACTTAGTGACAGAGAAGAAATGTTTTCAAAACTCAAGATGGAGAAAAGAATGGAAGCTCGAGCAAGGTTGAAGATCAACGTCAAAAAGAAGATCAAGAGCAGTGTGAACGCATTTCAAAGCTGGAATCTTCTAGAAGGATGATGGACATTAATGGCTCATTTATTACCCCTCCTCTTGGTGGCAGTTTTTAGGGTGAATCTTGTTTAGGGCTGAGGTGGCACAATCTAGGCCATCCAACCGATTGTAATCTGAGTCGTCCGGGACATGGCCTATAAAGGGGGAGTCCCCCTCATTTGTATCCCATATTAGCTTAGAGTTAGACAGTAGACATAGAGTAGAGGGACAACTTAGAAGTAGCTTAGTATAGATTGATAGTGTAGTTGAAGAAGAAGGAAAGTTTTCCCTTGAAAACTTTGCAAGAGATTGTTGTGTAAAACTTTCATAATAAAAGATCTTTTCATTGATGGTGAAATTCGTCTTTGTTATGGATAGCTAGCGAGGTTTCTTCATCCCTTCTACTTCAAGTAGCGTAGAGTAGTGTAATTTCATTTTTGTGCAAATAGATGTTAGCTATGGAATGTGGTGTTTGATCTAAGCAAGCTTTGCTTATCCATACCACTAGCGGGCTCACTGATGGTGTGTTCGCCTTGTGTGGTCAACTGGAAACGTTGTGGGCCTAACTTCAATCACGGTTTGAATGATGGTATGCATCGTGTGATGGTATCTTCATGTCAAGTGGTGGTTTGAACATCTTTAGTCATCTCCCCAAGATTGCACCACTCGAAGTGCCGTGAGGCAAAGCGGTTTGGTTGAAGTTTCGTGAAGTTGAGCTCCATATCCCGCTTAAATTTAGATTCTCTTAAACCCTCGCAACCATTTTAAATTCAGTACTTTCTGCTAGAATAGGAAACTCCGGCTTCATTGATAAATCTATCGAACTGCGGAAAACCCCCTTCCTCTCGCCGTTGAGTATTCCGTAAGTCCCTGAAACTGCAAAGAAATCACATTGAGCCAATCGAGACACCAGATTGAAGGAACCTTGGAGTTGAATGCACGAACTCTCTCGCAATCTTAGCGTGCTGGATACTTTGATCAAGAGAGAATAGGGTAGCCGTTGGCGACTTTATTCTGCGTTGGTGCGGTCACGAAAAACACATCAAGGCCTTTCTTCTAGCGCCAATTCCTGTTGATGTGATTTTTGTGACCGCACCAATCAGCAGAACAAAGTTGCCTTAAGGCTACTCCATTCTCTCTTGATCAAAGTATTCCGTGCACTAAGATTGCTAGTAAGATCGCACGTTCAAATACAAGGTTCCGAAATGCTTTGGAATACCCTCAGTTGGTTCGTTGTGAATTGCTGTTTTTACGAGGGGACTTACACAATTGTTCTTAAGGTTTTGTAGCTAACAACATATGGATGATTGGAAGGGAATTTTACGTGAATGATTATTCCCTTCCGTGAATGATTTGGCAATAAGGTGCGTTTTCCTAAACTAACCAAGAAAATACTGAATTGAAATCAGTGCAGGGTTAGAAGGTTCTAAGTTCTATTCTAAGGCGGGATGCGGTATCAATCTCAACAGCTTCAACCGAACTCTGCTCCACCTCACGTTGGACAGCTTACACAAAGTTGGTGCAATCTTCAAGGGGATAGCAAGAAATTTTCAAGCTACAATTCGACACCAAGACACCGTCAAGACGAGGCATACCAAGATATGAATTGCAACTGAAGTTAGGCTTATATATTCTCCAGTTGACCACGCAAGGCAAACTTGCCGTCAGCAAACTGCTAGTGGTATGGACTAAAACGAAGTTGCCTCGATTGACGCCACAAATCCACAACTAATGTCTACTTGCATGAAATGAAAATTACTCTACTTTAAGCTACTTTACGTTACTTGGGATCAAAGGGATGAAGAAACATTGCTAGCTATCCATACAAAGACGAATTTCACCATCAATGAAAAGATCTTCTATTATGAAAGTTTTACACAACAATCTCTTACAAAAGTTTTCAAAGGAAAACTTTCCTTCTCCAAACTATGCTATGCTAAGCTACAATTATAATATCAATCTCTCTTCTACTCTCTGATGTCTCCTCTAACCTCTAGTTTCTAATGCATTACAAATGAGGGGGACTCCCCCTTTTATAGATGGCCCAGTCCAATGGACGGCTTGGATTACAATCAAAAGAATGGCTCAGATTGAGCCACTTCAGCCCTAACCCTAAAAACTTCCAGAATGGGGAGTGGTACAAAAAATGAATCAAAGATTTCCACTCACTCCCAAAATAGTAAAGGCAATTAATGCCCACAATCAGTCTTCTAGAAGATCATCATCCAGAAGTGCATTCCCGTTCTCCTTTTCTCTGGCTGCAAACTCAATGAACCTGGCAAGCACAGCCTGAACCTCCTGAACAGAAATAGGTGGAATACAATCAAGTTGAAACTCAAGCACCGTGACTGACTGCTCATGTCGTGTGCAGGATTTTCTCCAAGCAACTAAAGCATCCTGCGTGCTCTGAATCAAGCTGGAGAAAGTAGAAGTGTTTTCAAAGTCGTCCTGCACAAAGGTCTTCACCTCCGAGAAGAAAGGTGCCAGCCTACCCCTCAAATTATCAGTAGTTACCTCATCGAGATTCAGCCGTCTAGCAAAGATTGCCTCCAAAGTGTTCAGGACTCCATTAACAATATTCATCATAGCCTTCCTGATTCTGGCCGAATCCGCCTATGCTGCGTCAAAGAAACCACGCCCTGTGATTACTGAAGAGTACCATCTAGAAAAGTCATATCTATCATTCTCCTGAATGACTCCTCCATCAATCAGTATTTGCAAAGGAGCATGCCTCAATGCCTCTAGACGCTGAATAACTTTGCTCTGATTAACAAAAGCATCACCCCAGGCCTGGTCAACTACCTCCATACGTGTCGTAATACTGGAAGTTTGCTAGAAAGCATGAGCAAGGTCTTCCATGAACTTTTCTGTCTCGGCACGAACTCTTGTAACCCATTTATCTGCTTCCTGTGCCATCTTTCTCAACTCCAACAAGCCGCTAACTGACTCCCTGGATAACTCAGCTGGAAGCTCTCTTGCTGGAATCTCCTGCCCACAAGGACGAGACAAGTGTTGCACGTATCCTATCAATGTATTATGTTCTTTCTTCAATTTCTTATACTTTCATTCCTTCCTAAACAATCTGTCCTTGAGCGCCTGATAGGAGTTATCACATTCTTCGACAATTTGTGCACCTGTGGGACGTCCTAACTCCAAATTTGTGACCACATAGTTCTCTGGCACTGCTTCATCTCGATCACAATCAACTCGTGGCACCACCATATGAAGGGTGCGAGAGCCATCCTCTTCAGTCGAAATCTTTGAAAACTTTTGTGCTCTCTTCTTTTGTGGAGGCGTGCTGATCCTATTCAAAAACTCTTCCATCTCAATTGCTGGATCAACTTTTTCACTGGGGCTCCTTCTCATTCTGTCTCTGAGCCGATCAGGTACAACATGCTGTATAACAAATGGCTACTGCTCTCTTGCCTCTACTTCACGGACTTGTTCAACTTCTATATCATTCTGGCGAGGCTCATCGTCCTCTAGTGGCTGAGTGTCTCCTGAAACTATATGATCATCCTCTAAAGCCGCCTCTAACTCATGCTGAAAATGAGTATCAGTAGCAGTCCCCTCATCACCTTCATGCTGATCATCTCTGGTAGGTGCATTTACCCTTTGGCCAACCGACTCTCTCCGTGGTGGCTGATTTTCTTCATGTACCTCCTGCACCTGATTTAATGCATTTCTCTAATCAGGAAAAAGAGAAACCTCCTGTATACTTGGAGAACGTGTCTTCAATGGCGTGGGTGACTCAACTACAACTCTCAGAGGTTTTAGCTGACAGGCTCTTGACGAGCTGGTTCCTTCCTTCGAGATTCTGGACCTCGAGTAATTTGTTTCTTCCTGCTGGTAGTAGGTGTCCTGTGATCTCCCATCAAATTGTAGGTCAAGGAAATTGGCCTACTCTTTAGTCTGCTCATGTGCCTATCAACACATGCTCTGGTGAATGTTAAGACCGGAATGCAAAGTGTGTCCAAATCAGCAATCTCAGGCTCCGACCAATCCGGGAGTGGAAGTGGCGTGTCTCTCACTGCCTCATAATCTGGATGGAGAACGTTCATGTCCTCATCCACCTGGTTTGGTACCAGAATGATTTCACACTCCCTGATCATACTCAATGGCAACCTAGAGAACATCCTCTTCCTGACCTCAACTTCATCTGATGCACCGGCCCAATAATCCTCAATGTTTGCCTTATGTTTAAACTCTTCTGACAATATCCACCTGATATTGCTATGTGGGTTATAGTGTTGTCTGCTGGTGTGATAGGAAAAATGAAAGAATTGAAGCTCACTTTCAGCTTCTCTAGCTGCCTGTAGTGAAGGACATACTTCGTTTGAATTACCCATGACAATCGGGAACTCAACTCCCCCCCTTCTTCTTTCTCTTCTGAATTTTATCGTAGGCAACCAGTTGCCTAGATATCTCTAACATCAAAATTCTATTGGTTGGGTACTTAGGCAGCCTATATGGATATGAGGAAAACCCTTGTAGCCTGATGTAAGAAAACTTCGGAAATTGTATAAACCAGCACCCATACCTTTCAATCAATTCTTGGGCTTCCCTCGAGATCTTGTGATGAATTCGCTCCTGAAGTGATCTCGTGATATGCATGTTAAAGGCATCGTTGACACGCTTGTAATAGGTGGTATTTGTCAAGTGCAACTGCGGACAAGCCTCATGGATTTTGAACTGATGAGAGCCACAACCAACAGGCTCTTTATATGAAATCCCTCTATACTTCGTCATACGAGCCAGCATGTAAACAATGTAGGAGCCCATGTAAAAAGTCTTCGTTCTTCTCAAACTCAATAGCTGGTCATGTAAGTTATCACTAATCATCACGGCCCAGTTGACGTACTCTTTTCCTTCCAACACGAGGTTGATGTAATAGAACTTCCACAGTTCAAAAATAAAAGCTTGAGGGCAGCCTCCAACTCTGCTCAACATCATAATAAGATCACAGTACTCTTGCTTCAAATCATCTGATATGATTTGCCTTGGCAACTTTGTACGAGAGGGCTTGGGCTTGTTCATCCAGCGTGTATTAATCACCTTTGTACACCTTTCGAATGTAGAAGCATACATTTGCTCAACACACTCTCTTGATTTGTAAATCATCTTCTCGCGTGCGGGGATTCCAAAAGCCTCGCCAATAACTGTAGGAGTGAGGTTGGCAAGCACTTGGCCATCTGGTGAAACAATTAACCTGTGATCAGTCTCATAGTAATTAGCACACTCCATCATTGGCTTCGAGCACTGAATAGCTGGTGGAAAACCAGTAGCTGTATACAAGCCACTTCGAACAATATTGTGCGAAGTGATTGAAGGACGGTGACTGCCAACTCCCATTATCCGATTTTTGAAAGTCTCCAAGTTGAAAGATTCCAAATTGGTATCAGCCAGCTTGCTTAATTTCGAAGTGAACTTTGACTCTGGCAGGAAAGGCTTGCTCAGCTTCTTGATAACTGCCTGCCTGGATGCACCATTGCTTTCTCTGCCAGTTGCTCTTACTTCAGCCATCCTGCAAAATAAAAAATAGCCATCAGCAAATAACTTAGAAAATAAATAAAATATCATGCAAGGGCTGCCAGTCGACCTTTAAAACTTTGAGAAGTTGCAACATCATATCTCATTTGCAAACCTCACTTTTCCTTAAACAAATTCGAACTTTCAACACTTAGAAAGTTTATGCAAGGAAACTCAGCAACTTCAACCTCTTGGGAAAATTGCCCACTTGACTTTAGCAATTAAACTCTTGTAAATTCGCACTTCTTCAACTTCAAGTGACTTAGTAAATTTACAAGCTAGCTACAGCAACTTCAACACATGAGAAAGTCGTCCAACTTCAATCAACAACTTGCCTCTTTCAAAATTTGCACTTCTCACTTGCACTGCAACTTCAAACTTCTCAGAACATCAAGTCGAACTTCTTCAACTGGTGAAGAGAAATGAATAACTTTCAGCTCTTATAGCAAAATCGAATTCTAGAAGGAGGCTAAGTTTAGCCAATGTATTAAATTTCCACTACCTCTCCTCAAGAATTCGAATTTCCCTCCTCTCGCATTTGCAACACTTGTCACCTGACGCCTGTAATCTTGGCCTTCTAGAAGTCCAACTTTGACTGGCGTATTTCTAATTCTCTTTCGAAAATATTTATTTAAATTAAATTTTATTCACAAGCAGGAGCTCTGTATTTCAACTTTTGATTTTATTCACCTCCGATGCTCTGGTAAATTCATCCTGTGAAGAATTCAATTAAAATTATCTAGGCAGTCCACTTCAAGTCATCGTGTCGAAAATTTTTATTTTGAAAACACATTTTATTCAATTTGCCGTAGGAAATTTTAAATTTTCCCTTAGGAAAATTCATAATTCGAGTACCAATTAAGTTCTTCACGTCGAAAGCCTTGGCGAAGTGTAAAAGACTTGGAAATCAACTTCTCATCGAAGATCTTCAATACCCAGAAGAAATTTTTCTTTAGAACTAGTCGAATTCATGGGTATACAACGAACGGGTTCATTCAATTTTTGAATTTTGAACCTTAAAATAATTTTCAACAAATTTAATCCCGTTCTCCACATCTGTGAACATTTCTTGTTGCTCTGACTTGAATTTTTTTTATTGTTCCTGCAATGTTGGCATTATCTGACTTCATCTCCGGCAATCCTGTTCGTGTCTCAAAAAAATTCCATCACTTCCCCATACTTAGGCGTTATTTTCTTAGGGATGGAAATATTGCCTTAGAAGAAATTTAACTCACTTAGCACTTTGAATTTACTTTTGCCTTAGAAAATTTTCTTTTAAATGCCTTGAAAGCACATATCATGGAGGATATTTAATTTTAACGCCCAACATATTTTCACCACCTTACACACTTGTTGAGCGCATATTATATGTCATGAGGGATATGTTTTAATTTCAACGCCTAGTATTTTTCCATTCAAATTTCTATCACCTTGCCCTCAACGCCTTAGCAACATTTTATCACCACCTTTACTTTATCCCTTGGCACATTTAGCATATGTAAGAGGAATAACTTTCACATCCACGCCTAGCATATTCAACTCCCCTTGGGCGCATTCCTCACTTGATGAAGGATAGGTGCATTTTGCCTATAGTGGAGGACGAAACCTTTGACTCTTTGACCTTGCTAGAAGTGACATGGGCGCATTTGCCATGGTGTGGAGGATGTTTTTGATACTTAGAAAAATTTCAAACTCCTTGCATGTGAGGGCGCATCTGGAGGCATGAGCAGGACGAAACCTCAATGCCTTAGAAATTTCTTCAACCATCTTGCATATGAGGGCGCATTTTACCCCTGGAGGTGGATGAACACTTGTGCCTTAGAGTTTTTATGCTTCTACTCCACCAACTTGGGCACATATGGAGGTAGCAGGAGGATATTCAAACGCCTAGAAGCTTTTATGCTTTCCAGTTGAAATGGGCGCATTTTCAAGGTGGTGAAGGATAAATTTCTACACTTAGCCATTTTTCCTTCCTTCTGCCAGCTTCTCTGTGTCCTGCTATTTATAGTAAGTCCTCTGATTTCGGTACTTCTGAAGCTTGAAACGATTTGAAATTTTAGGCATAGGACCCTCATGACCTATTTAACCTGTCACACTGCCATTCTGAGCTGGCCTGCTATTTTTAGCCCATTTCTGAAGATGATTTACTATTTATAGAAACTGCTCGTTTCTGAGACCTCCACAACTCCGTTTGACTTGAAATTCGAATGGCATGCTCCTCATCGGGTGACTTGCCCGTTCACACTAGCACATGATGCTGACTTGCTATTTTTAGCCAGTTCTTGGAACGGCTTACTATAAATAGTAAGTGCTCTGTTTTCCATCAAATTTTACTAATGGATAGCCTGAAAGATGTTGATCGCAGTGGGATACACCGGTTTTCGGAAATTCTGACTTTTTACCCCTCTTTTTGGGTCCCGAAGCTAGAAACCCGAATTTGACTTGCATGCATATCAAACAACCTCCGTTTGACCTCATTTTTGTTGCACTGCGCCCCGTTTGTAGTTTTGATGCGCTGGGAGAGAGCTGCCGAAGTGCACCTGCTAAAAATAGTAAGTCACTAAATACCAATCATCCTGCTTTGCATGTCATACCATTGCGAAGGTCTCTTTAAACCCAGAAGGAATCCCATACATGCACTGAAAAACTCTGTGTATAAACCCTGAAATTTGCTCTGGAAGCTAAACTGCTAAAAATAGCAAGTTGTCCGTTTCAGCTCAAATTTTGCAGAGGAATAGCTTGATGTGTTCTGGATGTAGTGTGACTGTTGAAACTTCGAGAATGCTGAAGGAACGCTCTGAATTGCACACTTACTAAAAATAGTAAGTAGCCAGAATCTGATGAAATTTCAGTGGAAAATTGCTGGAAGTGCACTGACATCAATGTTAAGCTCTGTTTTCAATTTATTCACCTCTTTTGACCACAAATTGGTTGGAAAGTTCCAAACACTAATTTTCAGACCTGGCCAAAATTTCACGTTTAAGCTCACAGGTAGGCAAATCCCCGGAAAGGCAGACAGCAGAAAAGAGACAGAAAGAGAGAGAGACAAAACAAAGCCAAAAGACCAAAATGGAGCAAAAATTAGGGGGTCCCCATTTTGAATGGGGCGATGTGTGAAAAGGTCACAACACGTCCTATTTCTCCTATCAGTCCAACCATCAGTCATGATGGTGCAACCAATCCTCCTCTAATTGTGCTTTCACATTTGCCACCTTTTGAATCAAAAGTGGGCCCTTTAATTCATCTTCACTAGGGGCTTTGAACCCTGCCCCACATATGGTTATGGCATCAATCATGTTTTGCCAAAAAGGTGACCTAAAACATGTCATAAATAAATTAATAAGTTACATAAGTATTGTAAAATGATTTTTTTTAAGTTTTTAACTTTAAATTTGAATTCGATAATGAAATACATCTAGATTCTAAAATTTAAATATAAATTTTAAAACAATTAAACGAAAAAGAATTACCTTGCTACATGGAAGGGAATGGTGCAGTAGTACCAAAAGTCTGCAATTGTCTTTTTTGCTGCATCATGTGCGTCCTTGTTCCAACCCATGCTCTCAAGCGACGGTTGGGAACCAAGAATAGTGCGTGGTACAAAATATGAGTCCACCCTAGATTTACAAACTCTAGGGCCAATGCTAATACTGCCACTACCACTAGTAGTAGCAACGCCACCAGCACTAGGAGTACGCATAGGCATAGCTGGTGCAGAAGCACAAGCACTAGCATAAGCACTAGCACTAAGACGGTATGGAGGCATGGAAGAAGCATCTCCAATGGCATCAAGTCTCTGTCCAAATCCAACACTCGCCAACTCCTGCCTCTATTTCTTTTTCATTTCTTTTTGCATTTCAAAAGTTTCTAATTGCACCTGCACTTCACGAACAACCTCAGGAGTTGCTACAATGCAGCCCACTGCATCATGGATGGGTATGCGTGCAAGATGGTATTTTAATCTATTTATGCCTCCATGATATATTGTTTTGCAGTAGTTACATTTTGCTTCTCCTCTTTTCATTCCGGGAAAGATTCCAGCATGTTTCCAAGCAGGGTCTTTTTTGACTAAGGTTTGAGACATTGTGAAAATAATAATATGGTTTGATTTGCAAATGAATGTGGCTGCAATAACAAGTAGGGTTTCTAAAATTATTTAAGTTGCAAATAGGGTTTGTAAAAAAAAATGCAAACTCAAAAAAACAATGATTTTACAAATTACAATGAATTATTTGTAAAAAAACACAAAAAAAACCAATTAAAATCAAACTTACCTCTTAGATTTGATTTGGGTTAAGGTTATGGTTATAGGAGAAAGCTTTGTGTAAAGGTTAGGGTTGCATGTCAATTAGGGTTAGAGACAAATAGGATAAGGGGTAGTATTAATTTTAGGATACGATAAGGGTTCAATAAGAGTTGTGTTCTAATAAGGGTTACGGTTAGGGTCCAATTCGTATTAAAAGTCAATTAGAATTTGGCTCATCATTAGAATTAAGGTTTGTATTGAAATTATAATCATGAATAGTGTTTGAGTTAAGGGTAGGTTTAGAATTAGAATTAGGGGCAGATTTCAGGCTAAGATTAAAAGTCAATTAGGGTTATGGTTCAATTAGAATTATTGTTCAATTAGGGTTATGGTTCAATTAGAATTAGAGTTCACTTAGGGTTGTAAGATCAATAGATCAATTAAAATTAGGCTCATCATTAGAATTAACATTAGTATTTAAATTATAATCATTAATAGAGTTTGAATTAGGGTAGGTTCTACGATAAAAAGAAAAATTAGAATTAGGTTCGTCATTAAAAGTAAGGTGAGAATTATAATAATGAATAGAGTTCACATTAAGGATATGATTAGAATTAGAATTAGGGTTAGATTTCAGGCTAATATTAAAAGTCAATTAGGGTTATGGTTCAATTGGAATTAGGGTTATGATTAAAATATAACAACTTAACTAAATAAATCTGTTATAATAAATGCACATCTAAAATCAATTTAAAATTATTAAATTAAATACAAAAAAAAACAATAAATTGATATTAAAAAAAAATGTGATTAAGAATTACATTTACACATAAGTTTATCATATGAAAAAAATATATAACATTATGATTTACTATTATAATTATTCAATTATCACTTGTTAGGATTATGATTATAATTGGGTTATAATTATGGTTATGGCTTACTTAGGATTAGGGTTCAATTCAATTAGAATTAGAATTCAATTAAGATTAAGGATAGATTAAGATTAGGGTTAAGGTTAGGGTTATAGGAGAAAGCTTTGGGTAAAGGTTAGGATTAGAGTTGGGGTTAGGGTTAGGTTTCAATTAGGGTTAGAGACAATTAGGATTAGGGATAGGGTTAATTTTAGGATACGATAAGGGTTCATAAGGGTTGAGTTCTAATACGAGTTAGGCTTAGGGTTCAATTAGTAGTACAGTTAGAATTAGGCTCGTCATTAAAATTAAGGTTAGTATGAAAATTGTCATCATAAATAGAGTTAGAATTAAGTCTAGGGTTAGAATTAGAATTAGGGTTACATTTAAGGCTAAGATTAATAGCCAATTAGTGTTATGATTCAATTAGAATTAGAGTTCAATTAGAGTTCAATTAGAATTGGAGTTCACTTAGGGTTGTAAGATAAATAGATCAATTAGAATTAGGCTCATCATTAGAATTAACGTTGGTATTGAAATTATAATCATTATGATGACAGAGTAAACAAACACAATCATTACATATTGCAATTGTGGAGAGAAAATATAGATTGGAAACCTGTTCTTTCCAAACATGATGTAATCAAATATATTGCAAAGTATGCAGCAAAAACAGAAAAAAGTTCAGAAACATACCAACAGATGTTAATGCGACTTGCAAACATGGAAAATCCAGATGATTTGGCTGCAAAAGCATATAGTAGACTTTTGATTGAGACTGTCATAGAAAGAGACATTGGAGCTCAAGAGACGTGCCACATGCTACTTGAACTTCCATTGGTAGAGAGCAGTAGGAGGCTTATCAATCTAACTGTGTCACGTGAGGTGTTTAAACCCGTACGTGTAAATGAAGCAGAAAATAATGAAGAACAAACAACATCTTTCATCCATGGATATAAAATAAGGCCTTTGTCAATGAAAAATGGTAGACAACTTGCCAAGAGAAAGGCTGAGGAAAACAGATTGAAAATATTAGAAGATACTTGACGTAACATGCATATGACAAATTGAAAATATTAGAAGATACTAGATGTAACATGCATATGTTCTTCAATGTTGATTTCATCAGTCTCAAATTCCAAAATGTAATATATGTGTATGATATTTAGTAGAAGATACTTGATGTAACATGCATATGTTCTTCAATGTTGATTTCATGAGTCTCAAATTCCAAAATGTAATATATGTGTATGATATTGAGTTTTATGCTACATTCAATTCTTCTGCTATATAAAAGTTCAACAAATTATCAATGTTTCCAATTACTCTTCCATGTTTTTTGTCGTGTTTGAAATCTATTGAATACTATTTTCCTTATATGATGATGATGCAGGAATGGATCCTATCAACAATCCACATAAGCACCCAATTGCTGGAAAAAATGAACCTCAAACAAGAACCATTCCTATTGCAGCACTCAATCTATACCATAATAGATGGTCAATAAAGGCAAGAGTCACTAGAAAGGGTCAACTTCGTCATTTTAACAATGCAAAAGGACATGGAAAAGTGTTTACTTTTGACTTGGTTGATTCAGATGGTGGTGAAATCAGAGTAACATGTTTTAATGCAGTTGCAGAAAAGTTTTATGATCGTATTGAAATTGGAAAAGTGTATCTCATCTCAAAAGGGAGACTCAAACCTACACAAAATAATTTTAACCAAATAAAAACTGAATGGAAAATCTTATTAGAAACAAATTCGATTGTTGAGTTGTGTTTGGAGGAGGATAGCTGTATACCAAAACAACAATTCCATTTTACATCGATAAGAGAAATTGAGAACATGAAAATCGATTCTTTGGTTGATATTATTGGTGTTGTTCTCTCAATCGACACACCAAACACCATATTCAAAAAGAATGCCACACAAACTCAAAAAAGAACCCTTCAAATGAAAGACATGTCCGGTTGTATGGTGGAATTAACACTGTGGGGTTATTTCTGCAATAAGGAAGGTCAACAACTTCAAGAAATGTGCAATGTAGGAACCTTCCCGATTCTTGCGATAAAGGCTGCACGAATTAGTGATTTTGGTGGGAAATCTGTGGGAACAATTATTACAACCAAGCTCCTTATAAATCCAGATCTTCCTCTCTCACACCAATTGAGATTGTGGTTTGATACAGAAGGGAAAAATGTCCATTCTTATTCTATTACAAAGGAAATCTCATCTGCAATTGAAGAAAAAATGTTAAAAAGTATCTCACAAATACAAGATCAGGACCTTGCCAGCTCTGGTAAACCTGATAAAAGCTACCTTATCTTTCATTAAGGTAGAGATTGTTTGCCTACGGAATGTAATTCTACTCTTACGTACTACTGGCAAACTAGTAATGTGCAGAACATAAGATAAAGCAGTAAACTGAAAGATATCATATTTGAACACCAGAAACTTTATTCATTCTCAGAAATATCATGTACAAAAGAGTATCGGCAATGATTGACAATAAACATCGGCACCAAAGGAACTGTCCCCCGACTATCCCAATCCGACTACATATAACGCTCGGTGGTGGTTAGATAACCAACCGACACGACGCTTCATAACAACATTAACATTAACATAATCAGAACATGCTTTCCCGAAAGTACATGACATTATTATTCTTTACTAGTCTATAGTTTTATTAACAATTGGCCGACTATGACCAAGGCCGACTATGGCCGACAACAAAGTAAAGATATACGACTAACGTCATCCCCCCCAAAAAAGAAGTCGTCTTCCAGACGACATACATATAGCAAGACAAGAGCACTGAGAAGTAGGGGGAAGGGAGTGCATCCCTGGATGTACAGATGACATCGGAGTAGTAGAGGAATGCTCCGCTCGCAGGCGCCTCACTTCCTCGGTACGTGTGCGAAGCTGCCGATCTGCCAGTATCACAGCTTTGTCTACCCGAGCGTGTTGAAGGGCAACCTTCAAGGAGTGGTCATCAGGAGTGCTTCGCCACCACTGCTTGCACTCGTTGCCAGTCAGGTTCTCCCATGTCATCGTTTCATTATCAACGTCCATCCTTTTTCTTTTTCCAGCTGAGGCTACTTTTGGCTTATACTGCATAGCCTTCTTGCCCTTGTCCATCTTTCTGTCAGTTCGGCGATTCCAGCCGACTTTATAACTCTCGAGACAGTTGTGAAAACTGCCGAAACTATCAAAACTGCTGAACTGCCGAAAACTGCCGAACTGATGAAAACTGCCGAACTGCCAATGAAAACTGCCGAACTGCCGATGAAAACTGCCGAACTGTCAATGAAAACTGCCGAACTGATGAAACTGCCGAACTGACGAAAACTGTAGAAACCCTAGTTTCCCCTTCTTCTGTCTCCGACTGTCTTTCTGAAGTTTTTTTGAAAGTTTTGATGTTTTTGTGATGTTTTTGCAAATTTTGGGTTTTTTGACAATAAATGAAAAGTACGGCTTTTGCAAGAAATTGAAATAAATTCTATAAAAATTAAATAACTCTGAAATTGATTGAATATGGATGCCAGTGTCTTTATTTGATCTTCTCTACAGATTACAAGAATACCCAGATACATGCAATGAATAAAATAATGAATTTTCAATATTTAAAGAACCTGGTATTTGCTGCAACAGAAGTACAGATTGGTACGGCTGAAGTGATAGATGTCCTTTTTCTTCTGATTGATGATTGCAGATGGCTCCAGTGATGAAGGCGTTTCCACTGGTGAAGGTTTGAAGCAGACAAAGTAGGCGTTTCTCTCAAGATGAAGAAACACGCCTCTGAGTGAAGGTACGGCCTGACAGAGCAGTACGGCCTGTCAGAAATCAGCCTCAAGAATGTACGGCCTTCTCAAATACTACTATGCAAGTCTCTGTAATAGGGCGCCTTGATGAATAGATACTGTCTGAATGCAAAACACTGTAGAAAACTCTGTAAATGATCGATCCTCTGAAGTTCTGTGATTTCCTCTATATGAGAAAACCTCTGCTGGCAATAGATCAAGTGATATTTCACACTCTCTGAATTGCTTTCCGCTGGAGATGGCTCGTTCCCCAAGGAAGTTGAGTTCAAACCCTAAAGTCTGTGCTCACATCAATTTGATCAGTTCTCAAAATCCAATACCATAATAGCTCAAAACCCAAGGCAACTCTCTTATACCGAAAAGTGCAATTTCCTTAAGAATAGGGTTTTGATAAAATATTCACATTTTAATATTTTAATATTTCAATAGTCTCCTGCTGAATATTTTAATATAAATCAAATGTCAAACTGGTCCC
>VDFB02363649.1:0-62255 GCA_007258455.2 Sequoia sempervirens | reverse complement strand
ATTCTATGATGTGCAAGAGCATGCAAGAGGGAGGTTACATCAGAATATTGATCATCATTATTATAAGTATGGACACTTGTCATGGAGCATCTTTGAGTAGGTTGAATAAGGACAAAATGGGGTGCCCAATTTTGTGTTCAAATATGGTAGCTTATGGAAATGACATGTTGTAAGGAATATTTCTAAAAATAGTTGGGAGGATCTTTTATGAAGAAGGGTGTTTGAATATGGTGCCTTTTTTTGGGCACCATACCTCCTATAGTATTGCTAATGGTTTTCCCAAACCATCTACAATTTCTAGCTTGAACTCTTGCATGTTTATTTGGTGCTTGGAGTTGTAGTTTGTATGGGTAATTTGTAAATATTGTTATGTTGTCATAATCACTCCATATTTGTATGTTGGTGATACTCCATCTAATCTATTAATTTACTAAATAATATTAGGTTACTATGGAGTGTGGGGTTTTTCTCTCATAAGGGTATTGCCACATACACCTTGTGTTATGGTATATTGTTTAATTTATGTTTATATGTGTTTCTACTTTATATGCTTGTAAATATTAAAATTTGCACACTACTCTCATCATTATGTTGTTGTAGGAAGTGTTTATGCATATTTTTATTCCTTTAAATTGGTCTCAAAACTTGATCACCTTTGGTCCTAGTTGTTGAGTTGATATTTTTTTGTACAAATCTTCAATTGAGTGGAAGCTTGCATAGAGGATTTTTATCTTAATGTAAGAAGAGATGGCAAGCACAACAAGAATCAAAATGGGAAATTTTAATAAAAGTAATTTTGAGTTACGAAAAATTAAGATGGGGGATATTCTTATGGACAAAAATCTACGAGATATAATATTATGAAATAAGAAGACTAGAAATTGATTAGAAAAATTAATTTTACTAGATATTCATGGAGAGAAGGTTGGAGAAAATTTATGGAAAAGGTCTAGTGAAATTTATCAAGATAAATCCCTAGTAAATAAGTTGATAAAGAAGTTGTATTCTCTTAGAATGGAGGATAGTGGATCTATAGTTGATCACTTGAATGTCTTCAATATGATAGTTCCTAGCTAAGTTCCATTGGAATTAAAAATAGAGGAGGATTGTTGCATGACTCTATTATGTTATTTACCAAATTCATGGGACCACCTTATGATTTCCATTGGAAGCACTACCTCCAATTTCAAAATAGATGAAGTGGTTGCATCGTTACTTTTGAAGAGATGCAAAGGAATACTTCTAAAATGGCTAAGGAGGACCTTGGAGTTCGTGGAAAATCCAAAGAAAAATCCAAGTATGAAAAGAAAAGATAAGTCAAGATCCTAATTGTAGAAGTTGTCAAATCCAACTTCAGAGTCCAAGAACACCTGCATGCAAAGGGATACCTATCACAGGGAAGAGTATAGAGAAAAAACAAGCGAGGGTTTGAAGCTCTGTAATAGCAGAGATATATTATCAGAACAATCGAATGAATATTTACAAAAGATCAATCCTTAAAAGGAGATCAAGCATAACCTAAAAGTAACCTTAATAGGAAAACATTTAATAATTAATATAATTATTAAATGTCACAATATGCATCTAAGTGAAATCTTAAGAGAAGAATAAAGGTAACTTAATTAATATAATTAAGTTAAAACCTTTACTCTAACACCTCCCCTTAAGATGAGCAAAAAGTGTAGCTACAAACATGTGCAAGAAAGCAAATGTAACTACAATGCATGAAAGTAAAAAAATGGGTCCCGGCAACTAGCCCTGATCAGGTACCTAAATACAACCAAATCTCTATAAAGCGGAGTAAAGGAGAAAACCCAGTGGGAAAAAACTCCTCTCCAAAAAGAGATGAACAAGAGTGAAAGAAGAAGAGAGATAGAAGGAGGACTCAACATGACCCCCCAAGTACTGCTTCTATCACACAAGTACAAAATATGTTCCCCCCATAGGAGAGAGAAGAGACTCCAAAGCCCCCCCAAAATGAGAGAACCCCTGTGCCAATGATCAAAACAATGTGTCTCCTCGGAGGAAGAAACAGATCCAACAGTCGAGGAAGAGGAAATCCCTGGATGTGAAGTGAAAATGGAAGTCCTGGATGATGCTCACTGAAGAACGGAACTACAGTATGAGTGTCTAAATAACAGGATGGTGAATCAAACAACTCAAGATGATCCTGAAATGGAATCTCCAATGAAGATGGGATAACAGGTGTGCTGAAACTGTCATCTGTGAGGAAAGGAATATCCTCTGATATGGCCTCAACAACTACACTTGATGGCTCGATGAGTGGAGCAACAATGTCAGTCATAGTTGAAGAGGAATCCTGTTGAACAGAGGTGATCTCAATAGGAGGTAGAGGTGTAGAAGTCTCGACACTAGTCTCATGAACAGATGGAAGAACACATAAGTTCAAGTGACCAAACTTCACCTCAGATATTGTATGCTCTCTTGTAGAAAGAGAGGAAAACTCAGACAATGGAGATGGTGGACCAAAGTGTGTGAATGCATACAAATGGGAAGAATGATCAATTGTCCCTATTGCAACAATGTTGCCAGTCTGAATGTCTCTGATGTGCACTTAATCAAGTGTGAACTCAACTGTCTTCCCTGTCCCACTGTGAGCAATCTGATAAATGGAGATAAGGTTAGTAGACAAAGATGGAACACATAGTACATCATTGAATGTACTGTCATCAATGTTCATAGAAACTTTCCCACATACACTCATATAAGTGTTATTACCCATCAATATGTGTGGTGAGGATGCAGCCTCGAAAGATGAGAACATGTCCTGAGAAGATGCCATATGGTGTGAAGCACCTGAATCTAGTAGCCATCTAGATGAATGTGAACTGGTGGTTGCACATAATGCATGACCCTTATATGGGGCCTGTCCATCTGTCTGGAATGAAGGTGAAGAAGAAGACCCGCCTGATGTAGATGAAGAAGAGTGATGTCTATTATTCCTCTCAAGAAGAGTTGTCAAATCTGAAACCTATTTGGCATAGCCATCTATCTTCTTCTCATAACACTTGGACTCATCATGTCTTGGCTTAGTACAATAGGCACACTTAGGTCGGTCTTTCTTCGATGATTCCCCCTTAGGAGAAGGTGAATCAAAGGTGTGTTGTGAACTGGAATCCTTCCAATGTTCTGTGGTCTTTGGTTTTTCTTTCTGCTTCTGCTTCCCCTGAGAGGACTGTGCTACCAATGCTTGGTGTTGTGATCCTGTGAGAGCATCCAACTATGATATCTTGGCTTGCTCTCCTGTCAACCAATCACAAAACACCTCAAATGTAGGCATGGTAAAGCAGTTGCCCAATGCATCCATGGTGGAATAAAATGTCAAAGAGAAGATCTGAAAAGGACCTCGAAGCTTAGAAAGAATCAGGTAAATACACTCCTCATCTGTTTTGGTCTTACCACAACCCTGTAGAAGAGATCTCTATTGTTTGAAGTTCATCAGAAAGTCTTCAATAGTGGGAAAAGAATCGGGTACAAGGGAAGTCAACTCTGATTCAATCTAGATGGCACGAAACTGATTGATGGTACCAAATAAATCACTGAACTTGGTCCATATTTCAAGAGGATTGTTACACCCATCAAGATGAAACAACAAACTGTCTGAAACATGTAAGGAAATCAACCCCATGGCCTCATCCATCTTATTTCTATGTTGCATAACCTCAAATGGTCATGTCAAAACTGGTTGAACTGTGTCTAAACAGGACCACAACCCCTTTGATCTGAGAAGACATGTCATGTATGCCTTCCAAGTGTGATAATTATGCGGTGTGAGAGGCTCAATAGATCTGTCGGCCATGCTGTAAATTGTGCCTCAACTGCTCTAAATTTTTTTATTATTATTATTTAGTGGTCTTTCAGAACTAGACCGATGATGTAGAAGGGTTTTTGTTTTTTTTGTGTTTTGATTCTGGTTTTCTGATGTAAATGATAGAAAGCAAGAAAAAAACACCCCCCCACAATGCAAAAATCCAATCCCCAGTGCAAACTGAAAGCTAGAAAACAATAGAAAGCAGTATATGTTTGAGACAAATCTTTGTGTACCTGAAGAAATTTTTTGATGAAATAAACTGCAGATCTGGAAGGATCACAGAACCACCTTTCTGACGCCTATTCGTTTGCGCAAAACGGAGCAAAATGAGCAAGTTATGCCCCCCGGAGTGCAAAACAAACATCTGACTTTGACTGCAAAAAAATGCAACCAAGCTGGAAAATTTTTAAAAATTTCCTACACCACAAGAATGGGCTCGGAGCCAGCTTTCCAACGCCTATTTTCTTTCGAAAAACGGAGAAGAAATAAGCAGTTTATAGCCGATTGAGTGAAACTGCTCCAAAAGGCACATGAGTTCTTCACCCAAGCCGGGGGCTAATCGGCACCGACTAACGCAGTCACAATGGGCAGGTGTTATTGGTCGTTGGCCGGGCGGCGCTTAGCGGTGGGCGGCGTTTGGCCGGTGGGCTAAGAACCGGGCTTATATCGGCCGGCTACGAGGTGGCGGCCCGGCTGGTGTTTTACTACTGGTAGCTTGGCTACAGGCGGCTGGCTTCAAGTATATGGAAGACTTTTAAATTCAAAAAAATCAATTTAAAATTGATTTTTTTTATTTTTTTTGTAATTTTTTTACCTTGAATGGCGTGCCCTGGGGTCGTACGGCTCTGGAGAAAAAAAGTTTTGCCTTTTCGGTCGACAGTGGCCAAATCGGACTTTCTTTATATGAAAATGGGGGTTTTTGGGTGCTGTGAATCCAACGGCGAGGTCCGTTTGGGCCCAAAATGAACCCAAAAAATGAAGTAAGCCTGGATCCACAAGAAAACAACCCAAAACCTGTGAAAGCCTAATCAAACCCTCATAGCTCCAAAATCTTCAAAACAAGAACAGGCTGCAACAGGTCAACTCTGATACCATGTAGAAGTTGTCAAATCCAACTTCAGAGTCCAAGAACACCTGCATGCAAAGGGATACCTGTCACAGCGAAGAGTATAGAGAAAAAACAAGCGAGGGTTTGAAGCTCTATAATATCAGAGATATATTATCAGAACAATCGAATGAATATTTACAAAAGATCAATCCTTAAAAGGAGATCAAGCATAACCTAAAAGTAACCCTAATAGGAAAACATTTAATAATTAATATAATTATTAAATGTCACAATATGCATCTAACTGAAATCTTAAGAGAGGAATAAAGGTAACTTAATTAATATAATTAAGTTAAAACCTTTACTCTAACACTAATCTTGTGGGAAATCTAAATTTCCTAGTAAGTCCAATGCATTATGTTAGAACTATGGCAAACATGGTCATTTCTGAAAGGATTGTAATCTAATGATTTTAATGATGAATCTGATAGATCCTCCCAGGATGATGGTGATGCATTGGTCATAGCCTTGTTTACACATGCATTGAAAGGTTTGTGTCATTTTTATTCTATGGTATCTTTTCGCATGACCCCACACCAGGGTTGGTTTGTTAAGTATTAAGAATATAAAGGTGTACTTGGGTGATTATTCTCATCTAAATATTGTTGTTCATGGAATAACTTTGATTAGATTACCTTACGGATGAGTGAAGGGGATCGATAGTATGTTTCATATGTGTAGATTGACACATAACCTTTATCTATAAGTAAATTGAATGAGACAAGTGTGCAAGTTTTTTTCTTGAATGGAGAGTACAAGATGGTTAGAGGAGCTATGGTACTTTCTAAGGGTGTTTAGATTGAGACTATATTTCAACTTGATGCATGCATGGTTCAATGCAATAGTTCTTCCACTACAATGAAGATATTTATAGATCCTTCACTTTCACCATTGGAACTAGCAACAAAGAGATGTATTGCATCCACTTCTAATGGTTGTGATTTCTAAGTGCCTAAGGGTGCTCATTATTTGGAAATAACACTTCCTATAAAGAAAATAATGGTATGAAACCAAGACTTGGTCACATGGGTGAAAAGGGTCTTTGAACCATGAAAAACAAAAAAATTGTTGAGGGGTTGAACGATTGTAACCTTGAGTTCAATGTTTGTGAACATTGCATAAATGGAAAAAAAAAATTGTGTTTAGTTTATTCTAATTCTCAAAAATCTTTTGGAATACTGGACTTGATAAATCCTAATTTTTTGGTCTCGTTAGTGTTCCTTTTGTTTCAAAATCTATATATTTGTATCTTTCATTGACTACAATAGTAATACATGGGTTTATTTTCTTAGAATGAATTTTAAAGTCTTTAGTTATTTTAAAGAGTTTAAGGATCTCATGGAAAATAAAACTAGTAAAAAGATTAAGAGTTTGAGGGTTGACAATGATGGTGAATTTTTGTTTAGCATATTTAGACTGATTTTGTAAAAACATGGAATAGAAAGGCATAAGACAACTTCATATGTGTCTTAATAGAATGAAGTGGGAGAAAGGATGAATATGATGTTGATGGAGAGGGTTAGGAGTATACTTAGTGGGGTTAGTATAGGAAAAAATTATGGGAAAATTTAGTTGCCATGGTTTGTTACCTATTTAATAGGTCTCCTACATCAACTCTTGTTGATAAAACACCCATAGAGGTTTGGTTGAGAAAAAATCCCTAATTGAGACATATTTGAGTTTTGGGTACAAACTTTGGAATCCCATGGTGGAAATATTTTTTTATAGAAAAAGTGTTTTCTTTAGAGAAGCTAAGACTTATTCCAATACATTGAAACTACAAAATAATTAGGAAAATGTGTGGTTTAGCTAAACCTAGAGATCGAGACAATTGAACTTTAAGCCCACAAAGGACATATAGAGGAGGAGAGCTCAGCTAGTTCAAATAGTTCAGAAGAGAAGATAGAACCTGTTTAGGAGTTTATAGTGAATTCCTCAACACCCCGAGATCACTTGCAAGACAACAATAACTTCCACAAGAGAGAAATGGAAGAAATATCATGTTATGATTATGGATGCAAGATTGCCAGATTGAATATATCAATGCACATATGATGCCTTGCTTATAAAGGAAAGTTGTGAGATAGGATTAGAGACATGTTTCTTAATCTTGTATAGTGAGACAACTACCTCAACAAATATTAAATGAATTAGGACACAAGTATAAAATTTCAAAAGATAAGATAAGATCTAATGACAATTAACACTAACTAGAAAGATTCCCTCCTAGGACCTAAGTGGACTTAACATGTAAATATGACCTAGATAGGTAAAAAACCTATTTACACCAACACCCCCCTTAAGTACAACGTATGGATTACTTATATAAATGTCACAAAGATGGGTCTCGTCTACAAGGTCATGTTTGGTACCCATGTACATATGCAAATGCAATCTCTCACAAACGAAGAAAAGGAAAAAACCCAGTTGGACAAAACTCCTCCCTAAAAGAAAGATGAAATATAAAATGTTCTCGTTGATGAATGAGAAGAGAAAAACCTCATACGAGGAAAAATACCCCTCATAAGAGAGACATAGAGATACCATTCAACTCCCCTCAATGAGATAACTTGTTGCAAAGAAACACTGGAAGCACATTGGTGGAGTAACACTAGAACCTTAATCAAAGAAAGCAAAGGAAAGATAATTTTGATGCTAGAAACCATATTAGAGTCACTCAAGGATGCAAGTCTAGAATCATGATAAAGAAACAACAGACTTGATGCCAAGGAACACTGGAAAACTCTCGATATGGAGCAACCCTGGAATCTAAATGAAGCAACAGGAGATAGAACATCATTCTAGAATTGAAATGAAACACAAAGATCAAAATTACTCCCTCCCAACTATCAAAATATCCAAGTAATATTTAGGACACCCATTGAACAAGAACTGAAATCACAATATACCTAGGAAAAAAATAGGAAAAAGGTGCGTGGATGGCATGATAGAGCTCCTCAATACCTTTCCAACACCACAAGAATTGTTAAAATCATTATTAATGGAAAAAAATTATGAGCTTGAGAGCCAAAAATGAAGATCTAACTTCAAACAGTAATAAATGCCTCTAAACAGTAAAATTTTGGAATATAACCTACACCATTGAAAATTTGACAAAGCCAGCTTTCCAATGATATCACATTTTTGAAAAACGGCCTCTTGAATTGCAAGTTATGAAAGTTTGAAAAAAAATGCTTGATTTGGGCCTCCGGAGGACAAAATTTGGGTCTTGGGCTTTAGCCCTTGGGCACCTCATGTGACCACATGTTAAGAAAATTGTTTAAAAAAATGTGCCACCAACGGAGCAGTGGGCAAGAGGCGGGCAAATAGTGAGGAGGCGTGACTCTAAGCTGCACCTCCTGGGGCATAAGCCCCTTCTGTGGACCATTGGTCACAATCACATGTGTAACAACGCACCTTCAGTCAGTGTTTTATTTTAAAAAAAAAAGCTTTATTATTGTAAACCTACAGTATTAAAGAATTTGTACCACCGAAAAAGTTATATCCGGCCAAAATGACAAACGACGAACCAATACATAGACGAGGTATAGGGTGTTGCAGAGAATCAAGAATATGCCAAAAATATGTCGATTCCAACGAAATATTCTGCCCAACCACATACCTAATGTGACTATAGCATATGGTACGATACTGTACAGTATGACCAAGTACAAATCTATATATATTCATACAGTCGTACAGTGACTTTTTTTTCTTGGTGCTCCCAATCAAAGGTGTGGAAAATTGACAAATTGGCAATCCTTAGGTTCTCGAGCCTTCCAAATGCAATAGCAGAGTCTGTTTTGGCCCAAAGTGCTCCAAAAAATTAGCTACCTCCAAGATCTGGAAACTAAAACCCTCCTTCAAACCCTTGTAGATTAGTCAAAATATGATGAAAATTGACGAAATTAAAGGCAAACTTGAATTTTGTCTGATGCCCTAAATTCAATTGTGAGGTCCTTGAAACCCCAACCCGCACCCAGCAAAAATATCAAGCCAAGATAGGTCCCTCATATTTGGGAAGAATTCTATAGTATTGAAGCTCTAATACCATGTAGGAGTTTATGGTGAACTCCTCAACACCCTAGGATCACCTGCAAGACAACAATAGCTTCGCCGAGAGAAATGGTAGAAATATCATGCTATGATTATGGATGCAAGATTGTTAGATTGAATATATCTATGTACATATGATGCCTTGCTTATAAAGGAAAGTTGTGAGATGTGATTAGAGAAGATCTTGACATATATGTGTCTTAATCTTGGACATTAAGACAACTACCTCAACAAATATTAAATGACTTAGGACACAAGTATTAAATACCAAAAGATAAGATAAAATCTAGTGACAATTAACACTAACTAGAAAGATTCCCTCCTAGGACCTATGTGGGCTTAACATGTAAATAGGACCTAGATAGGTAAAACACTTATTTACACCAACAACATGTTAGTGTGTTCACAAGGGTTTATCCTATCTCCAGTTTCCTCCTTTGTAGTGTGATCAAGGCGTATTATCTAACTAGTCATTAGTTAGGACCTATTCACACATGTTCACATGTTAAGTTTACATAGGGCTCTAGAAATCTTTCTAGAATTTTCTTATACACATGTGATCTTATCCTCTAGTTGTCTCATGTCATAGGATTAAAACACTTGTCATCATCCTAGTTTTTCCTACCTCTCAAGCTTGACTATATAAGCAAGGCCTCATTTGTATATTAGAAAATTCATTGATCAATATTGATTTATTATATTTTGCATCCACTATTGGCAAATTTATGCTCTTGTTTTTCTCTCTCGTAAAGGATATTTTGGTTTTGTGGGTGATCTTGGGAGCTTGATTCGTTGAGTGACTCTAACTATGTATCAGAGCTTTAGATATGCAAAACCCCTTCTTAGATATAAGGGTGATTCAAAAAAAATGTTTTGTTGGGTACAATTTGGGGCAAAATGGACCTCACCATTGAGTCTGGAAAGCCCAAAAACCCTTATTTTCATACATAACACTATATTTTGGTAATGGAAAAATTTTGACCATTTAGGAGGGTTTAAAATTTTGAAAAAATATATATTTGTAAAACTATATATAATCCATATTGTATGGATTCATATAATCTGTACAGTTCACAATTCATAGCCAAATCCATAGGTATAGTGGGTAGCATATTTTGCAAGAATATTATTCTTCTACCTATGCTTGTGTAGTAAATGTCACCCTCTTATGTAAATAGGTATGGGTCTATGGTTTGTTATTAAAAATTATTTTTTAAAGTTGCATTAGTTCAGTATATTAAACACACAAGACAACTGAGAGGGGGGTGAATCATTTGTACATTCAAACATTCAAACCCTCATGAATATTCAATCCCTTTTTAAGCATTAGCATGAATGTAAACAAGTGAAACATCAACACATCAACAACCATACACAATAGAACACCAGATTTACATGGAAAACCCTAATCAAGGAAAAACCACGATGAAGATTAACTCACATATATATGAATAACAACACTGAGTACAATAGGCTCACTACCAAAAGGGATCACTACCCAAAAGAGAAGAATGGTTTACTTCCAAGGGCTCACTGCCTGAAATAGAAGAGAATAGAAGAAGACTATTACATGGAGGTTCACTACCTCAAAGGAATAGGAAGATCCACCACAATAACTCTACACCAACCGTAACCTTTGGCTCACTACCTCCAACAACTTCAGGTATATTGAAAATGTAGACACCTTTTGCTCGCTGCATCTAGTAGCCTTAGGAATTTAAGCTCGCACTCAGATCACCACACTTAAACATTTGCATCTTCAACATCTCCAACAATTGAACTTGCTTATATATTTGTCGCAACCTCAAATAACCTTTTTTAGGCTGGCCTTGATGAAACGTATGCACCTCAAACATGCAACCAACAAATAGGTTGGCACCAAACACTTCCAAGGTGGAAAGAAGTGAAGGCGGACCATGCTAACCCACTGACACACTTCACCACACTTCCACAAACCACGAAGCACATCCACAAGTAACGCTAACACATCAGGTTGGCCAAACCTGTATTAACTCTACCAAACAATCAATTCACTCTTCACCAAGTTCGAAAACATCCTACGAACCATAAAGCAACATCACACAACATCCCAAAATATTCCAACATCATCAAAATATTTTGCAACACTACCGCAACTATCTACAACTGAGAATACCATCATCTTGTGCAACCAACAACACTACCATAGGAAAGCAACTCACTAACCAAGGTCTTGCAAAACACCTAAACACACAAAACTCCAAGGGAAGGTAGATACAAACAATATTAGCATGTTCCCAAATTTGTAAGACAAGAAACCTCAACACAGAGAAATGTGGATCAATTCCATTTCTCCCAAACAATCGTCTTCACAGACAACACACTGTCAAACACATCTTCCACTTTTGTACGATCCAGAACCTAAAACTCTAGCTATAACACCTTGGAACACCTCTTATCATCTCATCCAAACCGCACAAGCACATATGCAACCATGAATAAATGTGGAACATAATGCAAAACACAACTCTATCACCATGTACACTCTCTTATTCAAATTATCAAAAGCACTTGGAAACCAAGTGAGCCAGTTGCATCAGCAACACCTAATCAACACCACAAACACCTTCTCATCACAACCACACTAGAGATTGCAACAATCTCCCCATCTGCAACACTAACAATCTCCTCATCTACAACATCTTCTCAACACCACACTAGAGGTTGACATAGGTTGACATCAATGACAACGCTAAAGACAACATAGTGCAACAATCTCCCTGTTGACATCAATGACAACACTGCAACAATCTCCAACATAGTATTTATGTTTAGGAACCTATTCACAAGGAATGGAGTCCATAGGCACACCCAACCAATCGAGGATAAATTCCTAGTGGGTGGTGTGACTTGCCCACTGCCCTCATGCATCACTCGGCTAGAACTCCACCTCCACTCCTCTCAAATGCACCTATATCCATAGAAAACTACCTAGAACTCACAACAAATAATTATATGGCAACCAATGCCTAATAAATAGGGGATTTGATATTTTTCCTAATATAGCTATTTTTGGGAAAACATACAACTTTTCCTCTAAGAGTCGATTTTTTGCATAAAAATAGTAATTGGAAAGCTAGTTATGAGGACTTTGTAGTGGTGTGGGTCATTTTTCTAAATTTTGTTGCAAGTGAGTTTTGTTTCTGATTGAATTTAAATCTTCCCTTCACTCCTCTCAAATGCACCTCTATCCATAGAAAACTACCTATAACTCACAACAACTAATTATATGGCAACCAATGCCTAATAAATAGGAGATTTGATTTTTTTCCTAATATAGCTATTTTTGGGAAAATAGACATAACTTTTCACCTAAGAGTCAATTTTTTGCATAAAAATAGTAATTGGAAAGCTAGTTATGAGGACTTTCTAGTGGTACAGGTCATTTTTCTAAATTTTGTTGCAAGTGAGTTTTGTTTCTGATTGAAGTCAAATCTTCCCTTTTGGGGTTTCGAGCTCATAACTTTTTTCCTATTTATCAAAATTTTGCAAGTCTTGTAACATTGTAAAAGTATTGAGAAGCTATACATATTTATCCATGCAATTTTTTCCAAATTCAATCCCAAGTATCTTATATTTTTTATTACATATTTGCATTTTGGTTGATAACTTGGACATACAAACACCTAGAGAAGTTTTGTTCTTTTGGGAAGGATTCATTTTCAGTATTTGATCATATTTCAAAATTCTAATTTTAGTTTGAGGATCTCACTCTGAGATAATATTGTATTTTTTCCTATTTGATCCATCTTGGACATTGTAAACTTTGAAAACGAACTCCAACATGTTAAACACACTACATATAAATTTTCAAATCATATTCTTGGGGGATTCTTGATTGAGTGATTGGGGGGGTCTCTTGGTGTATATTTGTGATATGTTTACTAGTGCTCTTATTTTCCTTCACATATGGATCATTATAAGGTTTCACTACTAACACCTTATAATTATGCAACTTGGCATCAACATGCATGGATTTCCTTAATGCAACTTGGGTATACTCCATATATTGAGAAAAAGGTAGTTGAACCCATGAGATTTTAAGGAAAAGATAAAATGGATGATTAAACATACAAAAGCTCTCAAATGTCTTTGTAGATTTGTCTCCTTTGATCTACCGTTTCAAATTGAATCATGTATATATTCTCATGATGTTTGGGAAAAAATAAAATCAGTGTATGGCACAACAGATAAAATCATTGTATGGCACAATAAATAACAAATAAATCAGAGAGGAAATATGACCTAGCTATAACATAATTGTGATTCTTTTATGAAAAGGGGAATGTGTTAAAAAGGTGTTAAGTGGATTCCAAATTATCCTGAGGGAATAAATAAAGAATAAATTATTTGGCCAAAGCTTGATTCACTTCATGAGTAAAAGGGAATTTGTATATCTATGTGTGTGTGTGCGCGCGCTAAAGAGCATTAAATAAGTTGCAAGTTTCAATTACTTCATGATAACATAGATTTCACACATGTCATGACGAGATGAACATATCATTCAAGTCACATGTGAGTAGGCGCGAATGAAGAGATGAACATATTGTTTAGGTTGCATGATTGATGAGATGAAAAATTATTCATATCTATTCAGGCCACATGTGAATAGTCATGAATGATAAATGGGTATATTTATAGTGTCACACACGAGAAGACATGTATGAAAAGAACTTATTAATTGATATATTCTTTCAAGTGTGTTAATATGTGTGACTACATGTAAATTTTGAATGAGATAGCTTGATTCTAATCTAATGAAATATTTTTTTTAGTATTCCAATCTATTGTGAAAGAAAGGTATATACTGAGATTATAATCTAGTTGTATAACAACTAACCATATTAAAGAGATAAGCAAGATGGTGATTTCAAAATTTGAAAGTAAGTTGTATCTTAAAAGTTTCATTACATGGTATGAATAAGTATATTATATTAATACAACTATGTATAGCTCTAATCTTAGGTGACGACTAGGTAATGTTGTCCAAGGATATTAGATTGATAATATGTGCATTTCATGAATGACCAAGTCATGATCTAGCCTAATGATAATGCTTTATTTATGTATGAATTTGATAGTGAATCATTTGAAAATCTTAATGTGATTGCCTCTCCATATTCAAACACCAAGGCAAGTGTGATATTGGTCTCAAAGAGGTGCAGTACTTAGGACACAATTTCACATGAAGGTGGATCCTAACAAAATTAAGGTATCATGGAATAGCCTATTTCCAAAACCATTAAAAATTTGAGGGGTTTCTTGGGATTGACTGGATACTATAGAAGATTTGTGAAGAATTATGGCCATATAGCAACACCCCTCACAAATTTATTAAAGAAATATTTTTTTCATTGGAACGAATTTGTTGATGTAGCATTTGAGAGATTGAAGGAGGTTGTGTGTACTACTACAGACTTCACCAAAGATTTTATTGTGGAATGTGATGCTTCAAAAATGGTATAGAAGTACTTCTCATGCAAGAGAATCAACCCATTGCTTTTGAGAGTCATCAATTAAATGATAAGAATCAACTCAAACCTATTTATAAGAAGGAAATGCTAGCTATTTTTCATGCAATAAAACTATGGAGGCATTATCTAATGGGTAGACACTTCAAGGTTAAGACAAATCATGATAACCTAAAATATTTTTTGAACAAAGATTATCTTTTGAAAAGCAACAAAAATTGGTCACTAAGATGTTGGGATATGACTTTGAGATTATATATAAGAAAGGGAAGGAAAATGTTGTGGAAAATGCACTATTTAGGAAGGATGAGAAGGATGAAGCTTTATTATGTGGCATTTCAATATTACAACCAGATTGGGTGGCAGAAGCCAAAATAGAGTGGTAAAATGATGTTGCTACAAGTAATCTCATTCAATAGTTATAGAGTGAATCAATAGTTCAAATAAGTTTTTTTGGAAAGGAGATGTTTTGTGGTATAAAGAGCAATTGTATCATTGCGATAATTCCACTCTCAAACAAACTATTCTCACAAAGCTTCATGAGTCTCTAGTTGGTAGTCATTCAAGATTTTTTAATCTACATATCATTGAGACAAGCAAGACTTCTTTTGGGAAGGGCTAAAAGGGGATATTAAAAAATTTGTGGTTGAATCTTGTTGGCGTAACAATTAGCACCTATGGAGTGCGAGTTGGTACGGACAGTTATGCACACTTTGTAATGAGTTCTCTTCAAATTAGGAGGGGAAGCTCCCTCATATGTTGAAAATGCTTGGAAAAGTAAAGTAATATAATTCCTATCTTTTTGTTCTCAGCTGGAAGAGGCACAAGGTTAAGAAAACCATGAACGTTGTAGCTAAGGATTTTCTAGTTTCACAGATCTCTAACTACAACTAAACTAAAAGCTTTAATCTATCCAATTCTCCTCAAGAAAATAGAGCATGAGGAAAAAGGAGCAGGAAAGTATTTATGATAAACTTCAGGTACAGATTCACAATGTGAAGGCAAGGTGGCGCAACTATTTGCTTGGCTGGGAAGAAGTTTATTAGAAACAACAAATATATGATAAACTGAGTACAACTTCACAAAATGAAGGAAAGGTGGCACAACTATTTGCTTGGATGAATAGGTTTATTAACACACACATCAAACGATAAGCTTTAGGTACAGATTCACAACATGAGGGCAAGGTGGCACAACTATTCGCTCATCTGAATAGGCTTATTAAAAACAAACAAAGAATAGCCAACTAGGACAACAAATTGCATTGGAGAAACACGCAAACAATAAACGATCAACTAGCCACTGTATTAACTAAGATGAACCAATATCATAACAATAACATGAAGGCAAGGTGGCGCAGCAATTCATCATCATAATAAAAGCTCATAAACAGATACAGAACAACAATATTACAGGAAAGGTAGGCGCAACATATATTACTATCTCATGCAAAAGTTAATTACAAATGAGCAAAAGCTCTTATTTATAGACATCAAAAGGTGTAGGGAACCCTAAAATCACCTTGAGTCAACTATAGTCTTGCAACCATGCAAGATTTTATTGCTAAACCCTAAATAAAGAAAACTATACAGTTAATTGGAAAGCTACCATCAGTTAACCGAAACAGGACTCAACTAAACTAGACATGTGCAACATGCACGTCCTTATTGAAATAAAAAATAAAGTCCTAACTGAAATTCTAAACTCCTACGAAGATAATTCCAAGGAAGAGATGTGCGTGCATGAAATCAGCAATAAGAACTCAAGACTAAATGTCAAGTTAACTGCTGCTCTCGACTCTATCCTTGAAAATAATTGCAGGTCACAACTGACTGATCACCCCAGGTCATCACGGTCTATTACCTTGTCTAGGAACTGGTCGATTGCTCCATCCTCTGGTACTTTGATGTTGTCCAAGATGATAACCTGCCTGTTCAACTCTTTGTCACCATCCTTGATCACTTGCATGCATTCTCTAACCTCTTCAGTTGCCTTTTTGAAACTAGTTGTCATCATTGAGATGTGATCCAACTTAGACACCACAAGATGTCCCTCGAGACTATCATGAACCAGCCTCTCAAACTCGGCTTGTACTACATCAAGTTCAACATACGTGCCATCCTCGAGAAGATAACGACATGGGATCTGAGTGACAAAGCCACTAATGAGTGTGAGAGCTCTGATAACGCTTTCTCTAAGTGTATTCAACCTGACAAAGATCCTCTCATATGTCTCTATCCTTAAAAGGTGCTGCTCTCTCCAAGCGAAGATTTTCCTTTTCTCTTCTTCTTCCATGGCGTCATATGCAACTTCTAACTGGGATATGAGAACACGATCTTTCGCCATGCCTTCTGCTACTACAATTTCAAGCTATTGAACTCCCTAACGAAGTCCATGCACATCACTCCTCAACTAATATAACTCTGCGAGAAGATGTCGACCTGAAACAATGAAGTTTTCAACCCAGTTGTTCAGAAGTTTACCGTGATTGACTAACTGATCCAACTTTTGTTGTTCTGCAGGTGTGCTTTGTGGAAGAAAAGGTGCTCTACTCGAATTTCCATGGACGAGATCAAAAATATACTGTCGAAGTTGCCTGATTTCAGCCTTAAGAAGTGTTTTATCTTCTCTATCCTTCATGACGTGCTCTTCAAGATTACCTGTGACAATCTTGAGAAGGCTCACATTTGTTTCTCTAGTGCTCCTAACAAGATTCGCTTTGACGAAAGTGAAATCACCAACCTCAACTTCATCTAAGCTCTTACCCTCTGGTGGTGTAGCAACTTCTATGACAATTTTTTTATTCTGGAGTCTTTTCAATGTGCACCTGTTTCTTGATTTTCTTGTTCGACCTCCCCTAATAAGGGTCACCAAACTCAAATAAATCAAGGTGATATGAAGGCTCTCGCCTTTGTCTTCCCAAAGATCTCTCAAGCCAACATGGATGAGCAATATTGTCAGCTCGAGGAGAGACTATTGTTGTTGCATCAACCTGTGGTGGATCAACTGTCTCTAATGCTCCTCGAACTGGTGGTTCTGGCTTTGAGTCTATATCAATAGGATGCGAATGTGGTGAACATGGTGAACTAGGAGGTGAAAGATGTGGTTCAACCTGTATAACTGTCTTTACTAGAACTTCAGGCACCCTTTCTACCTATTTCTACTTTCGTTTTCCAGTACTCCTCCCCTTTGTGTTTTCACTGAGTCTAACCCCTTCAGGCGATTTCAAGATAAATTTAACCAGAGGCCTCGACCTTGAGGTAGAAGGTAGTGAAGAAAACCCTACTGGTGGCTTCGTGACTAGAATTGTCTTGCGCCTTCTCTTACTCTCCAAGAACTGCTTGTTGGTTTTGATAACTGATTTAGACACGTCCTCAATGGAAGTACTCTCCTTGGCGTACCAATTTGGCGAGCGAAGTGGCTAGCAAGCAACTTGATCTTTGACATATGGTAGAACCTCTTCGTCATTATCTGACAAACCCTCAACATCCTTTGATAGGTAATCAACAATTTGAGCAATAGTAAGTCTGCAGTAGTGACGGCGATGGACTTCAAATTCATCCTCGCAATTAGCCCAAAAATCTTCAAGCGTTGGCTTATGTGCAATCCCTCGCTCTAACCTGGCTGCATAATGACCCAAAGGATCATAAGAACGCCTCTCAATATGGTACTTGAGGTTGAATTTCTCAAGCTCGATCGTCATAAACTTGCAATCAGCCGTAGTCCTGCATGTGAAAATACCCCATCCGAAAGGAAAGGAAACTGCTGACTTATGGCAACTACGAAGAAAAGAGTGAACATGTTGACCTTGTCTGAGAAACTCTATGAAAAGGACTTTATCTGACGGGTACCTTGGTAACATCAGAGGCTCTCTGACATAACCATAGACTCGGATATATGTGAAGGTGGGGAATTGAATGAACCAATCCGCCCAACTCTCCATCACTGATTTTGCCTTTGGTGAAATCCGGATGTGTATTTCATTGTCGAGATCCCTTATTGTCTTCATGAAAAAGTGATCATTCACCGCCCTGAAATCCTGTTCAGCTTTAGAAAACTCCAACTGAGAGTAATACTCGTGAATATGTTGAACGCCAAGAGTCTTGTTAGTCTTCAGGTGTCTAAAACTGCCTTGAGATGCAACCACTTAGTAGACCAAGTAAGACACCATATGAAACTCATGGATTTTGAGGAATCTAGTAATCTGTTGGTGAAGGCACTCGCTAATCAACACATGGCCCAGTCAAAATGCTCTGTACCGTCCAGGATCCTAGAAATGATGTAAAACATCCATGGTCGGAAAGTACTAGCCTCCTCCTAACCTGTAACCTGATTGAGTAGAGTTATCAAAACAGCAACTTAATCCTTGAACTCACCGCGGAAAAGCTTTTTAGGCATGTTAGTCTTCTATATTTTCAGCCATCTCTAAGCAACTTTCCTCTATGAATGCTCTTGGTCGTCATACCATATTTTATCACAAGCCTCAATGACTACAGTGAAATTGTTTGAACATGGAGGAATAGCAAAGCACTTTTCCACGTCCCTCGACTTAAGGCTACAGATGACTCTCCCATCAGTTGATCTGATTTGTCATGTAGACAAGTCGTAGTGCTTGATGCAAGCAAGAACAAACTCGAGATCAAAAGCTATGACGGGAATAGACGTTTCCAGCAACCTGGAACGTTCAAGATTCTTCAATGTATTGTTGCTAACGCCTTCCAAAGTGCTTAGATTTACCACTGAATAGACACGACCCAAGTCTGTGTTTGAAGTTTTCAAAAAGTCATGCATCAAGACTGATTTGGTCTTATAATCTATAAGGTTGAACTACATTTTGAAAATGAGGACTTTTGACTGTGAAGTTGGGTATGTTCGGACAACTTTCCAAAAAGGCTGAAAAAGCTCTAGGAAAGGCTAAAAATAGCTTACTGCGGGAAAAAAAAAATCGTAATTTTTCTGAAACGTGGGTTTTGTGCATAATTGAATTCTTAACAAACCCAGATCAACAAAAATTCAAAAAAGTGAGTTTAAGCTAGGCATGCAAAAGCTTTTCAATCGAGAATAGCAAGGATTCTAGAGCTCGCTCGGGGCAATTTTTCCCGAGAAAATCTGGAACATGGGTTTTTTGTAGGCAATGGAAAACTAAGGCAACCCAAATCAGTCGATTTTGAAAAAGATGTATTTTTGACCCACATGCAAAGGAATTCTCAAAAAAAAGCACAGAGCTTTAGAATAAAAGCTACGGGGCAATTTTCTCGAAAAAATCTAAGACATGGGTTTTGTTGTTGATGTTGAAATATGCAAACCCAGATGATCAGTTTCTGAATATTCTGTCGTTTTCTTTGACATGTGAAGAATACCTAAGATGAGAATAGAAGAAATTAGACAGAAGATAGAAGTTTGTTTTTGTTCATTTTGCTTCTATAGAAAATCGCCTATGCTTGACCGAGATTTGATGATATTTGCATGCACTGAAAAATCTAACTCTAGAAAATTAATCTTCTGAACAATCTAAACCTGGCACTGAAAAATTGAACTCAAAGCACCTTCGAATCTTCAATTGCTCAAGAAAATCGCCTTTGCTCTAAACTTGGTATGAGAATAATGGCGAAAATATGACTTAAATAAATAAATTCATGTCAAAAATCGTCCATCTTCATGCAATTAAGCGCCACCTTTAAAAATATTCAATTTAATTTTGATTGGACCTCAAAAGAATTTGACTTCATCTGATTGGGAGTTAAAAAAAGGTAACTGAATGTTAAATAACCCTAAAAAGGGTGCCACCTTTAATTAATTCAGTTAACTCAGCATGCAAATAAGTTAACTCAACATGCATGCATAAAATCGTCCTTTTTGCAATTAAAATAATCCCCCTTTAAGTCGAATTATTTAAATATTAAAATAATATTTAAAATCCCACCTTTCATGGGCGCTTAGTCATCTTCAGTTCAAAAAGTCAACCTTTGACTTAAGGCGTCAATTTCCAGACTTTAACCATTTTAATGAAAATTTCACTTGAAAAACCTCATCGGAGCCTCTGTTCAATCTCTGATCCTGATTTACTGACATCACCAATTGACTAGCTGACAGTTGCATTGAAGAGCAGGATGAAATCTGAAAAAATCACTCCTTTAGACTACAATCCATAAAATTGAGGTTTAAAGCTTGAAAAATCAAAGCGCCCTTAGCAGAAGTTGCACTTTTGACCCCAAACTTAGACAAATTTTCATCATTTTCATCTCTTACGAAGGTAAACTTAACCTCCTCGCATCTCGTGTTTGGAAAAACTTCAGATTGAATAATTGGCTCACTGCAAAGCTAGCTCCATTCTGCACAACTTCAAGAGAACACTTCATCAAATTCCATCATTTGATGGGTTAAAATCAAGGACGCCCCTAGCCTCCAGGGGCGCTTTTGTTTCCAGACAGCCATTTTCAAATTCGATTAAAAATCCACTTAAACTCCAACTACAGGCTGCTAACTTGTTTTCTAATTTGATGGAGACATGCAACGAAAAGTTGGATGTAACACGAATAGAATGAATACCTAAGATCACCAGAAAGAAGATATTCAAGGCTCCAAAACCTTGGGCCAGGGGCGCTTTTGCTTTTCCTTGATATTTTGACCAAGATTTAACCTCGTGTTTGACCTATGATTCTGGCAGTTCAGCAACTCAGATTGACCCACTGACGGGTGCATTGTGAAGCTTGATCAAACGTGAGAAACATCCTAGGTGTCGTTTGGTCGGAAACCTTCATTTGATCCCTCAAAAATATGGGCGCCTTTTGCAAAAGTTGCGCTTTTCACTCCAGTGTTAAAAGTCATTTTTACATTCCCCTTGTTCCTCGCTAAATCTCTCGTATCATATGCTAGACAGATCTTTCAGGCTGGTTGGATAGCTCATCGTGAAGCTAATAGTATTCCTGACAAATCTCCTTGGAAGTGACAAACCTCAAAACTGAAATTTGGGCCTTCAAAATCTAGAGCGCCCCTGGCTAACAGGGGCTCTGATGCTCTAGAGAGAAATTTAGATGATTTCCATCCCGACGAAAAATCTCCTCCGAGTCGAAGCACTATTTTGCACTTATCTTGCCACAGATTCTTCATTTGAGTGTTTTAGGCTTAGATTTCAACACCTGATCTCTGGTCATCTGTCATTGACGATCTCAAAACTCCTAGCTTTCCACCTGAAAAAGTGAAAACTACCCACTAGACTTAAACTGAGTTTTAATTGAAACTAACTTCGCCATTGTGATCATGAAGCAAAATAAGCCAATCAAAACAATTTTCAATTCATTCTGACAAGTTTCAATTTTTAGGGTTTCACAGCCTGAAACAGGGGTGCTTGAAAACCCTAATTTTATTTTTTTCAAATTTCACAAATATCTTCCAGACATCAAACTGACACAAAGTCCATACTTGATTTGCCCAAAAACTGTGTTTTGACATCATTTTAACAAGGTTTAGACTCTTTTAAGCAAAATGCCTTAATGAAGCAAAAAATTTGGTTTGGGTACAACAAATCTTTAGTTTGTCAAAGAAATAAAGCGGATCTACAATTAAGACACCTAATCTCTTGTAGCCCTTAGTTATTCCTAACCAACATTGGGAAGAGGCCTTTGTGGACTTCAACATAGGGCTTCCAAGATCTAAAGGTAAGAATTTCATCATGGCAGTAGTGGATCACCTCACTAAATATGCACATTTCATTGCATTATCACATCTTTGTACAACAAGTACAGTGGCAAAAGCTCATTTTTTGAGAACATACAAAAGCTATATGTTACACTTAAAATTATTGTTAGTGATTGTGATCCTATTTTTCTAGTAACTTTTGGACAAATTTATTCTCATGTTTGGGTATTCAATCGACTCATAGTTCTTCATACCATCCTTAATCTAATGGGAAAAAGTGATGTTATTGATAAGTGTTTGGAAGGATATCTACATTGTTTCACTTCAAATAAACAATCTCAATGGGTAGATTGGCTATCACTAGTTGAATGGTGGTATAACACTTCATTTCATAGTTCATCAACAATGTCTCCATTTATGGCACTATATGGATATCATCCTCCTTCCATTGCATCATCATTGAATGTGTCACCAAGAGTTCAAGCCGTGGAGGACCACATGCTTCATCAACAACAAGTACTTTCAAGACTTGAAGAGAATCTAACTTCATGGCACAAAGTTGAATGAAGTAGTAGGTGAACCAACACCATAGTGAAAGAAGTTTTAAAATTGGGGACAAGGTTTTCTTGAGATTATAGCCTCACAAGAAAATGTCACTGAGGCAACAGAGAAGGAACAAGAAGTTGTCTCCAAAATATTATGGTTCATATCAAATTATGCAAAAAATAGGTAGTGTCACCTACAAACTTGATTTGCCACCAACAACAAAGATACATCCAATTTTTCATGTTTCTTGCTTGAAGAAGTTAATTGGGCATAATATCCCTAATCAAACATTATTACTAAAGCTGGGTGAAGAAGGAAGAATCATATTGAAACACACACACAAAAGCTAAGAAGTAGAACACTCGTTGAATATCTTATCCAATGGAAGAATTTAACAATTGAAGATGCCACATGGGATGATGAAGAGTTGAAATTCAAAAGCATCCACACTTGATTAACATTTAGGACAATGTTTGCTTAGGTTATAATAAATAGTAATTATGTGACCACGTGTCATCTTTTATAAAAGATGTGTTACTCCCACCTATTCTTCATTGAACATGGACTTGTTCTCTTAGATTTCTATGGCATCCCTCTTTAACCATTTGTTTATTTTTTACCAAGCAAGTGTAACCACTTGTTTGGCACCTTCCTCATAGTTCTAACTCCCACCAATTTCTAGTAGATCAATTTCTAGTAGATCTATATATACTCTACCTATCAATTATGTTTGGTGATATAAAGTAAATTTCCTTTACGATGTTTGCATGGCTCTTTTATTGCTAATAACTAGTTCTATTTTGTTATTTTGACTCTAAGATCATATATTATAAGTTATATCGTATCTCATCCTACACTAGTTCTTAACTAGTATCTTACTTCTTTGCAAAATCTAACAAAAACTGCCACAAGAAGCAACATTTGATCGTATCAAAATAATTTAACATTGCACAAAAGCTAATAGAATTGTGTAAACATCTAGATAGAGGGATTTTCAACAAATTCAGAAAATAGACATAAATATACATTATACACTATGAATACACGCAACAACTGATAACAAATTTTAAAAATAATATATTAACAAAATAAATTCTAAAATACACTCAAGACAAATATTGAACTATTTACAAATTTTAAAAAATAAAAATAATAAAATCCAATTTTTATTTTTATAAATAAACCCCTCCTGAAAATTTAAAAAAGACTAACTATTAACAGGATTCAACTGTATTATAAAATACATAGCTCACACAATTGAATACAAACAAATCAGCTCACACAATTGAATACAAAAACATCTTAAGCGTTAATTATCATGCACCATGGAAATCTAATGCAGTTAAAGAAACCAACTATATCTATTGAATTATTATGTCAAATTAACAATTATGAATATCTTTAGTACCAAAAGAAACCAAGCTTTTAGTGAAGCTATGTTTCAAGTGAGCAAAAAGGGCATTTGAGGCTTGAGGAGGTTATAAATACAGTTCTAGATCTGCTCTCAGGGATTTATTTAAAATAAGGGTTGTCTTTCCATTCAGATGCTAATCCTCCCTGTTCAAATCCATAACCACCATTTTAAGAATACAATGACCTCCGTTAGGCAGCTCAAATTACTGTATCGCATCGAGCTCCAAAACAAACATTCATAAAATTGCCAGATTGCTAACTATTAGGTACTAACGATACAAAATAAAAGGCAAGCAATATCTCTATAGCAATATCTCTGTATCCTGCAAAATAGTCTGTAATATAAAGATCGACCATATTTATATAAACGTAACGGTTCCCAATATTTATTTACACCAGTATTCTGGCCGGTAACGTCAAGATATACTTCTCAAATCGTTAATTATAACTATTTCATTTTACTTCAAGTTTCCCCTCTTTATTTTGCTTCAAGTTTTCCTACAGAAATAGCATGTAATTTAGCGCTCTCTCTAAATTCACAAATACTTCCCAAATATATTGAAAACATTAATTAAGCACTCTCTAAATTCGCAAATACTTACCAAAAACACTCAACAGAACATCAACAGACACATGCTTTGCAAGATACTGTAGTTTATTCATTATTTTGTTAAGAACTCGTTATACTAGAATAACCCTGATGCTGTAATGTCTTTACAAGGCAAATTGTTTCGTCAAGCAAAACGGACAAGCTTACAAGCTCCCAGCTAACTATCCTACTCAAGGTGTTTAACTCGTGCTTAATTCTGTATGCTCTAACATTGAACCCAGCGAGCATCTTACTCTTCTCTGACTTCATCACCATTACTGCGAATCGCTGCGTTTTGGAGAGGGGAGACGAACGTCTCCATCAGCATCGCCATGTCCGCATTTCTCCAAATTAGATTCTCCAATGCCTGCATCATCTTCCTTTGCATTACAAATCCCGACTTGTCTCTTTTTCTTGGACTGATCCACCTCTTCTGACGCCCCACTGCAACCCCAGAATTCTTCACTGTCGGCGAAGGTTACAGTACTGGTAACCTCATCCTCGTCCTCGTCCTCATCATCTTCGGAAGAAAACAAAGCGTCAAGTTCTTCGGAACCCTCGGTCTGATAGGAATTTGCATTGTCGGACACAGAATCAACATTATAGAACCCATTCTCACTTCTGCCTGGATCCACCGGTGAAAAGAACACTGACGTAGCCCTTGCAGCTTTCGCATTTTCGTAGGCCGCAACCCCTAACGCTATCGTCTCATGAAACGATATCGTCTCTAGCAAATGAGGAGGCATCAAAATTCTCCTGGAATTTCCACTTTGATCAAATATAACGTACTTTTTCGAGGGTTTATTCTCACATTCTTCCAACAAAGGCGAAAACCCCATCATTCCAGAGTACACAGAAAAACCATGAGAATCCATATTTCTTTCAAAACCCCTCGAGTCTACGATTCACCAATTTCACCGGGCTGGCCTCTAAAATAACTTTCTGAAGAAGCTCTGGTTGACAATCTCCCTGGCAGATTCGCCACAAACACCTCCACCTAACAGTATTTTTAACCGCCAGCCGCTCACTCTGAAACCAGAACAAAGAATCAAACAGTGTCAACAAATGAATCCTTAAGCGAACCAAAAAATTATAATCGCAATCACATTGCTTATTCACATGTCGCAGAAATTGACACAAGAAATAAAATAATCGCCATTACGTCACTGACTCGAGCAATTGCCAAATATATCAAGCCTGCGACAGAAAATAAACCAGAAATCAAGCAAGATTCGAATTTCCCTCTCAAAGGAAGAAAAAGGCTATAGAAAACTTTGACCGTAACAACGACTCTTCGGCAGCCATTAAAGAAACATTAATGGCAAATTTTATTCGGCGTATGAATTAAGGACAGACGGACCTGACATTCCAGTAGACATGGGAGGCGCGGCCGATAAATCCGAATCCAAGTGATATCTTGGGCTCTGGCCCTGCATTCTCCTCTTCATTATTACTTAGCGTTACAGCTTTGGCCTTTCCATTCTTCGCAGGTCAGGGTACCAAAATATTTAATGCACCACAAGAAATAATGACAAACAATTAAATGTTGCTGCCAGAAAAGCCAAAAGGAAAGCGACGCCAGTAGTACAATTGACAGTGCTTCGTCATTATTATTCAACACCCTAACACGCCTGAATGTGCCAACTTCCAAGCATGGAACTCAACAATTTCTCTTAACGCAAACGGCGGCCATCTACACGTTCTTAGGATAGAATTCTCACGCGGTTTCAAAATGTATTTTTAACGTCACTTCTATGGGATCATCAATACTATTATATATGCCTGCTGTCTGCAATTCTTGAATGTTGTTCCAGTTCTCAACAGCTCTTGTCCTGTTGTCTGTACTCTGTAAATTTAATCATTTCATTTTCATTTTATTATCTTTTACATATAATTCATTCATATTTTTCCCAATACTCCAACATATCAAGAAAGCAAAATAAATCCTCGAATAATAAATTTCCTGAAGATTTTTTTCCAAATCCCTCCGTTTATCTTAATGTCAAAATGCCTTCCTAAATTAAGTAAATCAAATCTTCCATAATTTTGGTTTAACAGTCTCTATCTCGAAAATTCCTGACGCATTTAACAAAAGATAGGCTCTCTCTTCTCTCGCTGTTCTGCAGATCCCCGCATTTCTCGCCAATCTGAAATTAATTATTGTAGAATACGGAAAAATACTGTACTAATTTCATCTTCAACGCCTTATTCATATCAATTAACAAAGTATTTAAATTTATATATTATTGTCCACTGGTTAATGGGACTGCAAGAGTACATTTTATGTAAAAGTTACTGATAAACAAATAATTTAATTTATAATTTTAATTTATAAATTATAATGAATTTGTTTGAAATAAGAGGTTGAAAAGGGAAATTTGAAGGTCAATTGTGTTTAGATTTTTTAAAGAATAGAGATCATTTCTTTAAGAAAGAGAGTCCTACATTATTGATCTTTATAATAAAATAAGGAGTCAAAGAAAAAAAATACTTGTCATGAATCTCAACTAAAAAATATTCTTTTCATTCTGATTCATTATTGTAAAGTTTATAAATAAAGATAATTGAACATCAAAAATAAAATATCTTTTTTATTCTGATTCTGATTTATTACTGTAAAGTTTATGAGTATCTTAATCTTTTCTGATTTATTACTGTAAAGTTTATGAGTATCTTAATCTTTCAAGATAAACGGCTTTGACTTCATATAATACTGATGACAGCATAGTACAATATAAAAACAAGCCTAACGTACTTGAGAAGAATACAAACTAGTGTCAATTTTCTATATCGATTCAGTGCATCAAGTAGTATTGCATTTTTCGTTCACAATGATTTTTGTTTGTCCTCTTCAAAATAACTTTATGTAGTCTCTGTAAAACTCCTGATTTTCTATCAGCAATCTAGATGCAAATTTGACCACAAATCTCATCCCTAAAATCTTTTATGAATATCTCATTTCAGCATACAACTTTCCACTTTCTATAATGAATCATTGAAAACATCAATGCAAGAATACACAATTCAATCCCCAAAAAAACTCATACTTACAAACATTATCAATATTAATTCTCTGAAAAAATAAAATAAAATACATTCCTTATTCACATAACTTCATAAGTAATTTGTTTTAGAAGAGAAAAAAAATCTGCAGAAGTTTCGAGTGGATAAATTTCTCAACAAGAAAACAAGTACAGGCGAACGCACCGACCTCTAAAGCAGGAATTCTCCGTGAGAGCTGAAGGCCATAAATTTTCTCGTGGCCTCAACTGCTCCGCGACCTGCCTGCACGCATCCATAAATTTCATTTCGCTGCTGAGTCCTCATTCACGGTATCTTCCTTACCTCTGTCTAACTTCATAATATTAACGGCGATAAAAGTGCGGTTGCCATAAATTCTAAAATTAATAAATAACCCTCTTGCAGACGAGTACCGAAAAAGCCAGCGGCGATTTCATACAACCTTCCATTCAACACTGGGATATAAATATAAAGAGCAAGTCTGACTTTGCATACTATGTAAAATCGGCGACAGTTTTCCATATATTTCTTTCTACCCGCGCTTTTGGCCTGGAATTTCGAATCATCCGTACCGTCACTGAGAAAACAAGTTTTCGGTGCCTCTCGACGGTGCCTCTAGCGCTTCCTTCTAGAAAGGGGTTACTTTATGAGGGAAGATTTGTCTTCAACTTTAATAATCCATTTATATTTAAAGTTTTAATCTTAAAATCTCTCAAAAACAAATGAGAGGAAATAGAAATGTGTTTGAATTAGAATAATGTTACAGTAGAAAATAAAATAAAATTTTATGATTATTAAGATCTATGATCTCTTTGGAAATTAGAAATGTGTTTGAATTAGAATAATGTTACAATAGAAAATAAAATAAAATTTTATGATTATTAAGATCTATGATCTCTTTGGAAATCTTTATGTATGATCTGATGGAGGGGTTTGGTAAAAAAATTTAGTCTGTGTTGTTGAGATTTCTTAAGAATTTTTAAAGCTGGTGATCCCATGAATATAATAGTGCAGTTCGACTAAAAATTTAAGTTCAAGGGATAAAATTAATTTTCTCTCCTTTTTTATTTTGTAATAAAAGTGAGAATTTCAATTGATAAATGGCAGAAAAAGTCCCTAAGTTGTAGGGGTAATTTTTAGCCCCACCTCAATTTCACCTGCTCAAATCTGCAATTGCTTCATGGGACCCCTCCTCCATGAAAATAGATCATGGAGCCTTCCCCTAGGACCCATTCTAAATAGACCCGTCCTATAAACTCATAAAATATGAATCAATAAATCTGACTTAAAAATCAAATGAAATATAAACATCATTAAAATCAGTTAAATTCTTTAATATTTCTAAAAACTCACGTTTATAAATGTATTTCTAAAAATATCTAGGTACTTACCTAGTCTAAGTGAGAATATTGATAAAATTTACAATTTTGGGTTGAGTAGAATATGGCGGGTACAGAAAGGAACCCATTCTCCGAGCCCACCGGCCACCTATTCGGCGGACTATTCGGTAGAATATTCAGCGCACTGTAAAGCAGGCAGGCGGGAGAAGGGGTTAACTTGTTTGGCAAGGGTGCGTGAGGTGGAGAGGTGGAATGTTAGTCGGCGCTATTAATACGTGTGTGCATGTGAGTGGGGGAAGGAGAGAGAATGCCTGTGATTGACAACAGTTGGGCGCATGCGCAGGACGGAGGAAGCGTCCGGAGAGAAAGGATATTAATTATGCCGATGTGGACGTGCGGCATGCATGGCGATGAGTAATAAATCTTAAAGATCGTGTAGTGTGCTGTTTGGTTGTTCCGCAACGCTCACCAGCGCACCGCGACGGGAGTTTATTACGGTTTCTATAGAAATTGACCATGTATAGGCTCTATTGTTTAAACAAATTTATTCAAAATTTGTTTATAATTTGTTTTTTATGATTTAAAATACAAGGTATGAGAGAGACAATGTATGAGAATGCTAAGAAGGAATAAAAAAATATATGGACTTAATTTCTAGCACATATTTATGTGGGAGACATTCAATGAAAAGAATAAGATGGGTGAAAAGCTTTATGTTCAATACAAAATAGATGTAGGAATGGATGTTAGATTGCAAATGGACATAGATAGAAAGAATTCAAAAGTATTTAATCATAAGTAATCTTAAAATCATGATTTTTATTTTGTATGAGATTTTATTAGGGGAGATGTACTAGTAGTCACTAGGGCTAACTTCGCGCATTCGTGTAGAGTGTAAAATAGGTCCGATTTCAAATTATTTTTTTGGGCTTCTTCGTAAGTGAGTTAGGACCTTAAAAAGAAAAATTTGGCTTCTGGGTATTTAAAACGCACCTTGTGGAACCCGTAAAGCGAAAAGTGCTCAAAAAGGGTGTTTTTAAACCTCCGTCCCCTACATCTTTACCACTTCCCTAGTACCCGTTCATTAGACAACCAATAAAAACCCACAAAAATTTAAGGTGTTTTCAATAGTTTTCAATGTGTTTTATTTTTTTGGTCAACTACACATTCAGTAGTGAACATATATTGGTGTAATTTGTAAATTTTTATTGGCATAATTAAAACAATGTAATGACTAAAATGTAAACGGTTATTGGGGGGTCAGGTGAACAAGGAGTAAACAACAATTGGATCATGGTCGGCAATTGGCACATTTCTCCTAGTTGAAAAATAAATAAATAAATAAATAAATAGCCAAATGCATCAATGATGGCTCAAACATTAATTTAAAATATGGAAATCCACCATTGACCCAAAATGGTGATGGAGGAAGAGATAAACTAAATGAAGTGTTAGTGATTTACACCCATGTTGCAAATGATCAATAGATTGGGATACAAAAATATATGATATTGGGATTAAAAAATAATCAATTGTATTTGCAGATTCTATCCAACCACATCAACAAAAGTGGAACAATTTCCATTCACAAGATTAAACAAAACTTACATATTTATGTGGAAAACCCTTACATATTTATGTGGAAAACCCTTATGAGAGAAAATTCACCATGAAAAAATATTCACTATTGTTCAAAATCAAGAATTCAATACAAGTCTTTTTACAAAGTCTAAGTCTACAATATACTCTTTTCCAATCACTCCAATGTCTCACATCAAAAAAGTTCTACCCAACGCTAATATTTTCCAACCTATCCAATCTTGACAAATTCACGTGAGATGGTACATATAGGCATAAACATGAATCGCAATCATCTAACTATCCAACCAACATGTGGAATACAAAGAGTCACACAATTGTATTCTAACTGTACTATGATGTTACCGAACATTTGTCTCTGTGTAGATAATCATTGTACATGCATAATCATTGATGCACACTATGACTCAATTGCCAACTCCAAACTTGTGGTAGCACACATAAACATCACATCACTTATGATTACTTGCAATACCTTGTGTCATCTTCTAGAGCATTATCATGCTTGTAGATAGTGCCACATGAACTCTAGCTCTATTGTAAGTGATTTCGCAATACTATTTATGCTTCTAGTAATAGTATTATTCGTATGTGGTTGTGAATTCTTCTTTAAATGACTTGCGGTTGCTACTACAACATCACCACATGTAAATCATGTATGTGTTACAAATATTACACCAAGATTTGTCAGTGTGCTTGTCATAGTTTATTAGTATGAAAATTAGATAATATAATATTATTGATTTGTATAAGTGTTTATTTGATTTATGAATTATTAGAATAACTTGTCTATGTTAAAAAGTAATTATAAGAGTTTAGAAGATATAAATCCTATAAATAAATATTATGTATTATTGAACAATATCAATAGAATAAAATCATAACATTTTTCGAAAAACCACTATACAATCCATGAGTATCGTGGAGAACGGCTTTTTAGCGCAGCCCTAGCAATAATCAAACTTGCAAGGTGCACACCGGTATCAAGGACCTCTCCAACGTAATATTTGTTGGATTAAATTATTATATAGAACTATTGATAACAAGATAATAGGATTGCATAGACAATTGCAAAACAATAGCAATCGTATGGGTTTTGCACATAATTTGAAATCTGGAACATGTGTTTATCAATGGACATTAGTCACACACATGTATTTAAAGGTCTCTCCAAATAAGTAAGAAATAGACTCTTCTCAATACCTAGTCAAAAATGTTTTTGTCTCCTATAAAGCTAGCATTCCCCCTAACAGATTTGGAGCACACAACAAGAGATCTCATCATAATCTATTCATTGGATCTTTTGTGCAGATTTCTTGCTTTCTAGGCATTTTTGAGAAAGTATTTGAGATTCAGAGACAATATTAATATTGGGCCTGAATCTTATGCCTTGTGGAGGGCCCAAGAAGTTCACATACACATAGTTGATCAACCATCCTCATCTCATGAAGAAAGTGGGAGTTTAAATGGAGCGAGTGGGAGTGCCATTATCTTGAACAAGACAAATATATAATAATAATAATGATAATAATCATCATAATGATGTGGCTCTTGCCAAGGGTTTGTTGAGTAGTCAAGAGCTTAAGGAGTGGCATCTCTACTAGGCATTGAAGGAGGTCAAGCACCATAATGATTGAGACATGGAGTTGAGTTATTTAAATTTTTTATTTTATTTTATTTAGTTTAGGTTTCAAATCTATATTTGTAGATTGAGTGTATAATGAATATCTTTTAGATTAAAGTTAAATATTAATAATTCTATATTGATAACTTGTTATTATCATTTTTTGTCTACTTATTCTCAATTTAGCTTCAAAATGTATTACTAGCACTTGTATTAAAGGAGGTTCAAGGATTATGTCGATAAAAATTTATATGTGTGTTAATATGTTAGAGAGTGTGTTTGTGCATGGATGTGTTGCTAATTCTAGTTGCATGTGGTTGGATTAAACAATTAATAATAAGTGTTAAATAATGGAATGAAATAAATTTAGACAAATCTAGATTTTTTCCTTAAAAACATTAAGTATTATATGATTATAAAATATTTGCATACAAATTTAAAACATAAAGCAATGCAAATGAAAAAGAAAGTTGCCATCAAATTGACAAAAAGCACTGCAAATGGAAATAGAATGTTCTCATCTAGTTGTCAAATCAATATTTATCTGGCTTTAATGTGATAAGTGAGATTTTGGAGGTTTTTACCTGATATTTTGGAGGCTTTTACCTTTAAATGACAATTGGTTTACTATTAAACGATAGTTGAAACTTATTTTCTGACAACTCAACAGTGCTTTGGAAGCATGAGACTTGTTTCATGCTCAAATCTCATACTATATGTAGCCTATCAACTAGTCTGTTCTCATAGAGATATTTTATGTCATATTCTAAAAATAAAATAAAATATTGTATGTTTTCAAAGCAAGTCAAGTTGTATTGATTTTTTTAGAATAGGGTCCATTTTTTATGAGTCGTTAAATATTATGTCATCAAAAGTATGTCTATGAAAATCTAAAAGTGTTAAAAATAATAAAAAATGAAAATTATTTCAACTATAATTGGATGCACTATCACTTGTATACAATGTCCATTTTGAGGGGGCATTCTAAAACTAAGCCGCAAAGCTAAATTTTCAAAGTAGTAAAGCTACTGGAGGATGGAGGCATAGGAGGATGGAGGACAAACAACATCCTCTTGTTGGTCAGAAGCGATGAGGCCGCAAAATTATATTAGCGGCAAAACTATTTGTGCAAAAATTTACTAAAGGAAATATCAATGACTAATTTGCAACAACAATCATCTTATATTGTTTGTGATCAGAGTGGTAGTGATCTATAACCATGGTCGCATACATGACAACAAAAAGTTAGTTCTCAATTTTATACGTAGTGATTAGATGTGTTTATCCATGATCACAATTGTTGGTTATTTGTGATTGGATGTGTTTGTCCCCTACCAGTAAGATCCCTCCCAAGACCTTATTGATAATTTATAAATAAATAAAATTAATTATTAATAATCTATCTCAATTCTATATCCTTATTCTCATTTCTATTTTATATTATAACTACATGAGTGAATATTCCTCAAGATACTTAATCAATAGTTCTAATTATTTTTCACAATATTAAGAACAAACATATTTTTAATGATGTTTTATTCACACATAGATACAAAAAAAAAAAAAATCATTGCATACATCACATAAATATAAAATCTATTTTGGGAATAACTACTCATTCATTTGCATGTAGGAATATATGATTCAATATAAATCATTGCAACTCAATATAATTCATTAACCAACTTATTATAATTAAATTGTTATATTTGCATTATCTAAGTAATCAACCAAGAGTGGCCTTCGCCTTCGACAAAAGAGGAAAATAGTGATCAATGAGGATTATTAGAACCATATCAAAACCATCATAGAACCATATGAATTTAATACATTTATGTTGCATGAAGTTAATTGTGTAGACTCTAGAAACCCTCTCTAAATACTTACCAACTTTTGGCATACACACAATCATTAAAGTAAAATAAACTTTTAAGTCACATACAACTATGTAATTCATAAGACATATTGGAAGTCAATATAGTAGCAAAATCTCCACAAATATTTAGATCATTCAATACCAAATTAAACCCCATCTATAACCACATATGCTTTTATCTAGCTCAAATAATCCAAGAAATTCAAACTATGTTACAATCAATGATGCTCTACTAGCTTTGCATTTTTCCTCTTTAACAAAATAGTTAGATAATTTTTTTATTTTAAATTCATGGCATATTATATGCAATCCAGTGTCCTAAAAAATTTATGATTCCACAATTTTAAATTATTGGAATAATCAAGGAATCCCAAAGCTAAAATAACACTACTCTAGTTTGAGAACAAGTGATGTTCCATCCATAAATTCCCTGGAATGTTTAAATGACAAGTCTAGGGAGATGATAATGAAAGAAAACAAATATCAACTAGTTAATCCTAAATTGGACTATTTTTTTCCTTGATTGGGTAGCATACATAAGACTTGAATTAAATTTTAAATCTAGAGAATTGTTCTATGCAATTATAGAAACCTAATGCATCAAGATAAACCTACCAGACAGTCATTTCTAGAATTATTTCTAAAAGGATGTTGAATGGTGGAAAATTGATGCAAAACATAGATACTAGTTCTATCTATCTATGGGGTGTTGACCTCTCAAACTTATCAACCTTGTTTTTGTTTAACAAGAAAACACCTAGACATTTACTACATATTTTTGTATCAACATTTGAAAGGTATAACAAGAATATTTTACAAGGAATGACACAATAATTAAACTTTGGATATAATTTTAGATTCATTAAAATCCAAATGAACAATAAGATAAATTTTATCGCATAAAATATGTATAACAATGGAGGAAAATGTATAATTTATAAGGGTTGAACATACACGTATAATTACAAGTTTGGTAACTGGACTCAACCCCTGGAGTATGAAAATTTCCACCTATTTTTCCAGCAATGTAAGAGGTTTTTCCATCTTATTGATTCTTGTGTGGTATCGGGTGAGGGATCTAAAGCTAAAGGTAAAACGTCAGAAGAGGAAAACTCGTCTAAGGCTATGGCTACTGCAGTGTAGCCTTCTTCTACTTCTCCCTAGAAGGTGTCTATTCCCCTTTTGAAGGATAATCAAGATCTTAAAAAGATGGTTGTTTCTAAGCCTCAAGTCAAAGTAAATAAGTCGAGAGGCCTGAACCTCAATGTGGTTTCCCCCGCTTCTTCAGTTCCTACTTTGGGCTTTCCTTCCCTGAAGGATATGAGAAGGGAAGATACAATTCAAGAGGAGGTCCAAGTTGAGGATCCCCTATTGGTGATGAATGTATCAGCTTTGAAGGTGAGGGAGCAGATTAATGGTACTGATGAAGTCTTGGAAGAGGGAGAGTATGTTTTGGACAATACTACCCTATCTCTAGAGGAGATTAATTTTTTTTCTCATCTTGGTGCATAAAATATGATTGATTCGTTGGCCCTTCTTGGCTTTCCTCAAGGGTCTAGTGATAAGGAGGATGAGGAGGGATGGTCACAAGCCACTACGAAAAGCAAAAAGAAAAAGAAATTGGATGTTGGAGGGGTAAACAAGGTGGGAAGACCCTCCCAAAAGGAATCAAGAATAAAGGATATTGTGAGGGATGTGGCAGCTGGAAAATAGAGAACCTTGGACTCGATTGCGAGATCGAAGCCCAAGAAGAAGTAGTATGGGGGTTGGACTTGAATGGAGGTGGGGGTGTTTATGTTTTTTTCAATGAAGTACATCTCCTAGAACATAAGGAGTCTTAATAGTCCCTATAAATATTTTTTGGTTAAATCATGCATTCTTGATAATAAAGTGGATGCTCTACTTTTACAAGAAACGAAGATGAAGAAAGAGACTTTTAAGAAAGCTATTGTTTTTATAAAGGGAAAAACAGATTTTGAAGGGATCCGAACCCTATAACAAAAAGAGCAAGGCTGTAGAAAGACAACATGCAGCTAGTGAAAAAGACCAGCTCCAAAACAAGACCAATCAAGATTTACTTTTTACACTTTTCCTGTGGGAGCGAAGAATCATGTCGAAAGAAGGCTTAGAGGATTTATCTTTTTTTCCTTTAACAGTGATCCAACCTTCTTCCGCCTGCGCCGCCTTACCAAGCCAAACCAGCTATTGTTAGTATCTGGCTAGGAGCTAATTACTTTGTTAGTGAGGCTGAAGGTGCTTCAAGTGGTATTGCAACTCTCTGGAATCCCTCTAAATTGAAAGGCTCTTTGCGTTATGTGAGTAAGAATAGTCTTGAGATTACTCTGGAAGACATTATTTCTCAGGAGAAATGGAATCTTGTTAATATCTATGCTCCAAATTCAAGCAAAGACAAAGTTTTGCTGTGGGAACAGCTTAGTGAAGCTATTTCTGATAGGAGTGATGACCACTAGATGCTTGGAGGGGATTTTAATTCTCCTCTCCTACCTTTAGAAAAGTATGGAGGGTTGGATGATTTCTTAGATAGTATGATGGAGATGGTTGAGTTCTTGAATTCGACAGGTCTAATTTATATCCCCCTCCAAGAAACTAAGTATACCTAGTCCAATAGGAGGAATGGAAACCATCTTATCCAAGTCAAATTGGATAGATTCTTGATCTCTGTTAACTGGGATATTTCCCAATTCCTTTCTCTTTCTACTCTCCCAAGGTCTGGATCTGATCATAATGCTTTGGTGCTGAAAAGAAATTTGGACCATAATAGGGGTCCCTTCCCTTTCATATTTGAAGTTATGTGGGGCCCCCACCTGTATTTTGTTGCTTTAGTTCAATCATGGTGGGAGGAACCCATAATAGGTACTCCTATGTACTGTTTGGAAGAAAAGCTATGCAGAATTAAGCAAAAAGTGAAAGGGTGGAATAAGCTAACCTTTGGCAACATCTTTGAGATAAAGAATACTCTGGGAAAAATCTTAAAAGAGGTTCAGGATATTATGGAGACTGGCCTAATGGATGAAGAGATTTGTGCGAAGGAAAGAGATCTTAGATCCCAATGGTATAAGATAAATAAAAAGGAGGAAATCTTTTGGAAACAAAATTCAAGGGTCTAATGGTTGACAGAAGGGGACAGAAACACAAAATTCTTCCACCAATCCACCCTCAAACACAGAAGTAGAAACAGAATTAGATCATTGGTGAAACAGGACGGTTCTATTGTGACCAATGAAAAAGATATTGCTAGGGAAGTTGTTAACTTCTTTTCTTCTTATCTTATGAATCCTGGCAATGCTCATCAGGTAAATGCTGACTTTCTTGAAGTTATCCCTAATGTAATTTCAGATTTAGACTTAAAGATGGTGACTAATGTTGTTTCTATGGAAGAATTCAGAAAGGTTGTTTTCTCCTTTGGTGCCTTCCTAGCCCCTGGCCCAGATGGTTTCCCTCTTGCTTTTTTTCAAACTTACTGGGATATAGTCAAAATTGATCTCTTTAATGTTGCTAGGTATTTTTTTAGATTGGGAAGGTTGTTGAACCATTTAAATGCTACCTTTATAGCTCTTATTCCCAAAACTGTTGATGTCTCAGCTATAAAAGATTATAGACCTATTAGCCTTTGCAACACGGTCTATAAAAATTTCTCCAAAACTTTGGTGTATAGACTCAAACAGGTGTTTGGAAAAATGATAGCCTCTAATCAAAAAGGTTTTGTTCAAGATAGAAACATTCTTGATGTCGTTATTTCTACCCACGAAATAATTCACTCTATGGATCACTCAAAAAAATTTGGGATGGCCTTCAAAATTGATATTTCCAAGGCCTCTGATAGGGTTTCCTGGCCTTTCCTTTTTGTTGTCCTTAAAATTTTTGGGATTGATGGTAGATTCCTTAAGATGATTTTTTATTGTGTTACTTCCCCCATGTATTTTGTCAAGGTCAATGGTGTTCCTCAAGGATTATTTTCCTGTGTTCGTGGGCTTAGACAGGGTGACCCTCTTTCTCCCTACTTGTTTATCATTGTTGCTGAAGTTTTGGGTAGGTATATTCAAAATTTGGTGGACTCACAAGCTCTCAAAGGTGTGAAAGATGCCTCCTCTCTCAGGCCTGATTCCCATCAACAGTTTGTTGATGATACTCTAATGTTTGTGGAAACTTCGATTGGGGAAGCAGGCTTATGGAAACAGGTCCTCAATGATTATGCTACTACTTCTATTCAATGCATAAACTATGAAAAAAGCAAAGTTTACTTCTTCAACACTGATCAAAAAATAAAGGATAGAGTGAAAAAAAAATTGGGATGTCAGGAAGTTGACTTACCAAATGCCTACCTGGGCCTCCCTTTGTTTTCTAAGAAACTGGAGAATAATTACTGGAACCAATTGATAGAGAGAATTCAAAATAAACTGGTAGGATGGAAGGAGAAGCTTCTAAGTTTGGCTGGAAAAATTCAACTCCTTAAAGCCTCTCTCTAGAATATTTCGGTTTATTATCTATCCCTCTTTAAAATCCCTGCTCATATTGGGGAGAAGATTGAACAGATTCAACGAAAAAAATAGACTATCTTTGGTCAGCTGGGATAAAGTGTGTATGCCTAAAAGATGTGGGGGTCTAGGGATGAGAAGAATTTCAATGCTAAATAAATCTTTAACGGCTAAAATTGGCTGGAATCTTTTGGAAGGCTCAAAAGATTGGGTCAAAAAATTTCAAGCTAAGTACTTAAGGAACAAGAATCCTAGCTGCTTTCTCTCACAATTGGATTTGCCTCCTGGTTTAGCTTTATGGAACCATCTTGTGAGGTTGAGGAATGTGCTAAAAATGGGGGCAAGGAAGTGAATAGGGAATGGGAATAATACTGATTTTTGGAAAGACCCTTGGATAGAGAATTCCACTTTGTCAGCCTATGATGATTTAAATCCTCTCAAGCGGAGCTTAAACAGGATTTGTGGCAAAAAGGTGTGTGATTATATAAACTGGGATAGGGAGGAACTAAAATGGAAGGAGTTTGATACTTTATTAAGGAGAAATAATCTGAGAGGTCAAAGGCAAGTAAATTGGGATCCAATTCTGATCAACCTGCATAATTTGATAAGGGAGGCTAAGTGGTTTGATAGAGGAAGGGATGATGAGTGGCTCTAGAAAAGTAGCTCTTTTGGTTGTTTCTCGGTCAAAAAGACCTATGAAGATCTGGTGAGGGCACAGGCTGTTGTTCCTGATCACTTCTGGGATAGGGTGTGGCTAAAGAATCTTGTTCCTAAAATAAATTATTTTTGGTGGGATGCTGCACATGGAAAAATTCTCACCATCGACAACCTAGTTAAGAGAGGCTTCCAGCTGGTTAACAAGTGTTCACTCGGCAAACAGGAAGAGGAATCCATAATTCATATTTTCTTTCAATGTCATTATGTGAGGGAAGTGTGGTATTGCTTTCTGTAGTTATTGTCTTTTGATTGGGTGTTTCCCAATTCTATGAAGCTGTTTATTGAAGGTTGATCAATTTTTTCACATAATGCTATTGTGGACCTGTGGAATCAAGTTCCTCCTTTTGTTACCTGAGGTTTATGGAAGGAGAGGAATAATAGAATTTTTAGAGATGAGGAGAGAAGCAGTTGGGAGGTAAGTCAAATAATTAAAATCCAAATCAAGGAAAACATTAAGGCTGGAAGATACAGCTTCTCCAACACCTGGTCGAATTATAAAGAAATGAGGATAAAACAAAATTGGGGAATAAAGAGGGACTTAACCAATCTTAATTGGTCAAAGATGCTTAACAGAATGGGTATTGTTTAGAGTCTTCTGATGAAAGATTAGGTTAAGTGTAACTTTGATGGGTGCTCCAAAGGGAACCCGGGACAAGTTGGGGCTGGAGGTCTGGTAAGAAATCATAAAGGTGATTGCATTATGGGTTTTGGAGTGAAATTGGGTGTCAGCTCTAACAACAAAGCTGAAGCAATGGCCGCTCTAGGAGCTTTCAATTTTCTAAAGGAACTGGGGTACAAAAATGTTATCATTGAAGGGGACTCTAAGCTAATTATGGACATCCTAAGTGAAGAAGTTGCTCCTCTGTGGGAAATAAAACATATTATAGGCAGATGCAAAGTAATTAAAAAAAAAATCAATAACTGTCGAGTTCAACATGTGTATAGGGAAGGGAACAAAGTTGTCGATTGTACAGCCAATGTGGCACTGAGTTGCAGGGGATGGACACATTGGACCAATGGAAACATGTTTTTGACTTTAAGGATGTCATTCTTAATGAAAATTTTGAAAATGTATATCACATGCAAAATTGATAAGGTAGTTGTTTGCAGGACTAATGAGTACCAAGTGGTGGTGTTGAGCTTTCTATGTAATGATGGCATATGGAGTATGGGATGGTATATGAGGATCTTGGAAGGAGATAATTGTATTAATTTCCCTTTAAAGATGATGTTCAATAATCACATGATGTTATTGGATTTCCTAGAGGTTGTCATTTCTATGCGTGTCGAAAAGCCCTCTATCAGAAATCCCTGTATTTCTATAATGGGGAAAGGAACGAATTTAATTAAGGATGTAAATGCTTGCAAGATTAATGATATTTTTGAGTTTCGGGAAATGTGAAGTTGGCTTTCATAAGAAGAAACTTCTTGAATTGTCATTCTATATCAGTTCTACGTATTGTTTGGTGCTTGAGTGTTGGTTTCATTCAAGGAAGAAAGAAGATTGTGGGGGAGAGTATGAAGAAAATCCCAACGCAGCATAAGAATCTGCAGAGTAAAATGGGCAAACCAAGGAAAAGAATAGAGCCGCCAAACTTCCAAGCCCTCAAACAGAATGTAGACCTATGGAGGATGTTTGAGAATGTGGGTATGGTCTCGTTCTTCCAATCTCTCAAAGGATACAATGAGAGTTTAATGGGAAAATTCACCAACTCTTGGAGGAAAGGCAGTGTCACTATTGGTGTTATGAAGTTTGAGGTCACCACTCGTTTCATTGTTGAAGCTACAGGTCTGTAGAATTATGGGCTAAAGTTGCTAAAAAAAGTGGAGCAGACTACCAAAGGTTTGTTGATAAATTTCTTCATGAAGCCAAAAATCTCAAGCATTTCCAAAATGGGTATGCCAGAATCGAACTCCCTCCTCCTTTTTCTCTTGTGAATCTGTTTGTTATGTGTTATTTTACTCTTAAGGGTAGGTGCATGTCGATTCATGCGTATCACTTCCCTCTGTTAAACCATATTAGGCATGGGGAGTGTATTAATCTACCATTTTACCTGTTGTCCTCCTTGTAGCTTAATATTGAAAAAGGAGCTAGCCCTCCCCTCCACCAGGGTCTTATGCTCACCTTGTATAAATATGCCCTGGCCCAGAATCCTCATGGAAATCCCTTAAATGCTAGGAATGAGATCCTTGACCGATCTAATGAGGAAAATGAGCAACAACCGGAGGAGGAAAACCCCATTACTGATGAACTCTTGATTGAAGAACAAATTCCCCGCCACCCTCCTACAATTACCGCTAGGCATATGCTAATCCCTGCTAAAAGCAACTCCCCTATGGCTAATGTGTCTGATCCTTCTACCCCTTTGTCTCAGAAGAGTGAGGATTTGAGAAGTCTTGAATTATAGCTCATTAAAGCAACACCTGAAAAGAGGGAACACTCTCCTCTGTTGTTGGAACCCTTGAAAGCAAAAAAACCCAGATGTGACATTAATCCTAGAGATGTAATTCATATCTTTGAGGAAGGGAACCAAATGGAGGAGGCCAAGGAAATTTTACAAGAGAAAGGGAGTGGTGGTAGTGGAGGAAGAAGGTCAGCTCATCTAGCGAAGGTGGCCTCGAAAGAGAAAAAAGGAAAACAAAAAGTGTTAGTGAATGAGGAGGAGGACCTGGGGTATCAATATTTTGAAGCTCAAGAAGAGGAAGAGTCTAAAGACTTGGATTTTGAGGACACTGCCTATGAGATGGGGGAGGGTGGTTCGAAGGAGAAAAAAGAGGAGGAAGAGGAGGAGCAAGTGGAGCCTTCTGAGGATAAGTTTGAGGTCAGGAATGAGCAAGATGTTGGATTCTCTGGAATGGAGAACAAAACCGAGGAAATAAGTATTGAGTTTTTAAAAAGCAGACTAACTTTCTTGCAGGTATAGTTTGAAGACATGGAGAAGGCGTTAGTTAGTCTCATGAGAGTAACTAACAGGTTGATGAGAAGAGCGATACTTGGAGTGGCTTCTGGTGAAATGAAGCTTATCAGGAAACTAAAGAAACAGGGGAAAATTGATACCCTAAAGCTGTTGGATGAAACAGAGGACCCTGACTGGCGCGAATACATTTCTCTCATGGGAGAGTATGGGGACCTACTAAAGAAAGCTAGTTAATGGCTTGTGTTGATGCTCTACTATTTTTTGATTGGTTTTTTGGATTTTAATCATATCTAGGACTATTTTGTTAATTACTATAGGTTATGGTGGAATACCACCTGGAATATTGTCGATTTAATTAATGGTCTTTGTAGATTAAAGTGTGTTGGTAAAAGCTTTATTTTTTTGATTGATAATGGCTAGACTTTGGTTATTTTGTTAAATTTTGGCCTGCGTGCTAAATTTGATGTTGTTTTTTGGTTTGAAGGTGTTGTTGTTTCCCACCTCTCTCTGCTCCTTTTTGGTTTGTTACTGTAACTATGGGATCAGGGCCCTTCCCTACTTATCTAATAAAAAACATACACGTATATATAGATGTTAAAACCTTATATTATGATTGATTGAGCATCAAACAATGATTAATTTTAAAAAGACACTAGTATATTGTACTAAATTTTTAGGCATCCATTGATAATTTATATATTGATAAATTATACTTATGTAGAGTCAATTGAAGTAGAATTAAGGTCTATTTAATGGATAGTATCCTTAAGGATGTTCCACAATAGATAGGCTATGGATGGATCTTGAAGCTAATATGTTGTCATACACACATAGAAACATAGTTTTAGAAAATAATGAAATACTATCAAAAGCATATTTATACCTAACTATGCCACCAAGTCCTATCCAAGTAACCAACCATATAGGAGGATACACTCATTTGGAAAATCAAGCTGCTTGTCACTTATTTAACACTATATTTTATAATTTAGTTATTTTGAATCACACCAATTCCTTGCCTTGTGATATTTGGTCATCAAAGTACAAGAACTAGTATATGGTGCAAAATTGTGAAGAAAAACTATTATACAATGGCTAAGGTTTGTGAAAAAAATATGTAATAAGTTTAACATATGAATATGGGTTGATCTCTACTATTCGCTCTATCCAAAATAGCCCTAAAAATCATTATATTTATAGCATCAACAATAGCTATTATCCATACAATAAGAACTTAATATTTTTTTAGGAATTTTTTTTGCAAAATATCATTAAAACCATGGCAAGTGACTTACCTCAAGATTCTACATGATTTGTGTTGTGTTGTCAGTAATGTTGATGATAAAAATTAGGCAAAGTTTGTAAGAAAATATTATGAAATCTTGGGTAATAGACATGCAATTTTTGGTTATATGGAATAGTTATTCCATGATGTTTCAATCTCTTCATCATAAAACAACCAATAGATCTCACATTCCACATCCTTACACATGATAATCAGCGCTTTCACTAAGTACAACCTAATGTCCATTATTTTAATCCCCTCTTTCCTTCTCATGCCACTGACCAATTTTTATCTTTATCATTTCAAAAATTACCTTTTTTTCAAACAAAAATCCTTCTTTTTAAATTGTTAAATAAAGTGGATATTAAAAAGTAAAAATAACCTATTTCAAAAATTATCCTTATCTTTATCTTTTCAATTTCTTATATTGAATATTATCCTAATTAGATAGTTAATTAAATTAATTTATAAAATGACTTCATAATTAACTAATTGTGAACTTATTTAATTATAAATCATTATTAACTATCTATATTATCACTCCCATTGGGAATTTAGACCAATCACTGTGCGGAGGTGGAGGCTTCATTTATTAGTGTCAAATTTGTTGTCAGCAAAGGTTACTCTAAATTATGGGTTGAAGGCGATTCTCTAAACATAATTAACTATCTATGTGGCACCCATCCTCCAAGTTGGAATGTGGATTAGCTCATTAAAGATACTATAATCATGTTGTGAACTTGTGAAGAGACCTGTGTCTCTCATGTTTATCGAGAAGGAAACTCATTGGAATATTTTTTTTCCAGCAAGGTTGTCAGTTTAAATGAGTTTTTGTGCGTGGGAGGAGGGCTCAATCCTTCCCGAGGAAGCTAGGAGCTTATTGAGGAATGATGGCGTGGGTTGAGATGATGCAGCATTTATTTTCTAGTACCTTCTTCCATCTCACATGCTTTTTGGGTTTCCTTTTGCTCTTTGGCATTTAGTTGAGTGTATTTCGCAAGGGCTTCCTTGTTCTGGTGTTGTCTGAAATGGGTCATGACTGAAGCAAAATCAAGTTGCATTCTTGTGCGAGCATTAGGAAAAAGAAGAAGCTATGGAATATTTTGCATCATGGTAATTTCACTCCTTTCTTAGAGAGGTTGCATGGGCATGACCCCAACGCCTCGGTGCAGTTTGTGTCTTACTGGCATAATCGCAGGCTCAAGATAAAAGGCCTAGAAGTGGAGGTGAATGAGGAGTTGATAGCTACAGTTACTGGGATGTCGATGGTTGGACATAAGTTTTTCAAGGACAAGAAGAGTAACGAGGAAGTGATGGCCCAATTCTTCAAGGATGACGAGCGGAAGAAATTAATCAAAATGGAAAGTTGGGGTTATGATCGGAAATCCCTTAAGAAGATTTTGGCGAGTGTTTCTGAGGTTCTTATGTGCTATGTGACTCTGGAGGGGAGGTTTACTGCTATTCTTGGTCACCACTTCACTCTTCTAAACTATTTTAGACATGGTTTGTTCATTTCTTTCCTTTTTTTTTTGTTATCGTCTATGGAGGTTTATGTTTATGCTCATCTGAAGAATAGGAGGGCTCCCATCCTCCATGAAGGTATTATTTTATTAATCATAGAGCATGTTAAGACTCTTATCCCTATCCCTGCAATTAAGGGTAAGGAGAAGGCTTTGAGTGATGTTTTTGGGTCGTCGGGCTCGGATTCCAGTACGGATGATGAGGAGGAATGGAAAGAGGAGGAGGAGGATGTGTCTTTGGCCCTTGTGACTACATCTTCGAAGAAGAGGAAGTTCGGTAGTTCTAAGAGTAACAGGGCAGCCAAATGCCTTGTTCTTTCTGACAGTGAGGACACGAAAGTGGGCTCAGATGGTTCCCCTCCCAAGATTAGGGAGGTGGTTGTTGGTCAGGGTGTTGTTGGTGGTGGTTTTGAGGTGGGGTCACAAGATATTGTGTTGGGTTTGGAGGACAAGGAAAATTTGCGGAGGTCTTCTAAGCATATTTCCAACCTGAAGAACAAGGCCTCGGAAGTGCCAGCTAAGGACCCCAATGTGTCTTGTGAAGGCAAGGATTTTGGTGAAAAGGCGATGGCTATTGAGGACTCCTCGGTGCAAGATTCGCCCAATGTGGAACTGGATGAGGAGATTAAGGGTGTCGATGAGGAGGATTCTACGAAGAAGAGAACTAAACAAGAGCCTTTGAAGGTAAATTCTCTTACCGAGGACTTTTATTACCTTGATGATGATTCTACCTCTATGTTTGATTTGTTGGAAAAGGCTAGGGTTGGGGCCACTAGAAATTTAAGTTAGCTAAGTGGACTCTTCAAGAGTTCAATAAGATTAACATTAAAATTAGAGGTTTGAAGGAGAATCTGAAGATTGTTCTGGAGGAGTCGGTGTCGAACATTCTAATTGACAGAATGGTGGACCTTGAGAGTTCTTTCCATGATTTCAAATCTCTGTGTGAAGATAGATTGGCTACTTTGGAAGCCAAGATTCTAGGAATGAACACGGACATAAAAAAGCTTTTGCATGCATGTCACATCTCTGTGAAGAACAGTGTGGACTCCTTGGAAGTCCTTTTCAGAAAGATAAGTGAGCTCAATGAGGATCAAGTTTATTTTTCTGAGCTTATGGAGAAAGAGCACTCGATTAAAGGAAAAGGAAAAAAAGGTGCTAAAGATGATGACAAAGGACCCATTGTTAGAGGGTCGGTTGATTGGAAGAAGTCCTTTGATGCTAAGAAGGAGCGGTTGGACATGATCAAAAAGCACAGAAGTCAAGAGCTTGAGGTGGCCAACACCTTGAACAGTTTGAATTAGTGTTTTTGCTTTCTGTTTTCTGTTGGGTGTCAGTTTTTTCATGTTGTTTTACTGTTTTGATGCTATTGGGTGTTGTTGTTAGCTTATTATTTTATCTTTCATCTAGCACCAATTTTTGTAGTGTTTTTTGTATTTTGGGATGTTGTTGGTGTCGTTCTGAAGAATTTTTTAGCAGCCCTATGTATCTTTTGTTGTAAAGAGTTTCAGGTCTCTTCAAAACCTGTTTTTTCCATATAATCAAAACTATCTAGATTAGTTAATTAATTAAATGTTTTCCACACTAAGGAACAAACCTAACACCACTATCATGCCTATATGTTTATATAGACATGCAACATGTAAACTTAGTGTATGTAGGGTAGTTCTTGATATATTCAAACCTCCACTTGTTATCAATATACCTCCCTATCCCATATGATACTCTCACTCTATAAATTATAAGGGTTAGAATAACCATCATCTATCCACCTCAAACTAGTAGGTGATAGATAATCATATCTATAGTACTACAAATAGAAATCAACTTATCCTTACCCAAGTGAAATCATGCCAACCAAAATGAAACCATACCTAAATTTTTCCCTAAATCACAATGCAAGTATATAATGATCGATTTGATCCTTGACTATCATTCATAAAAATATCATTTAAATATGATTATCAATTATATAAATTAAAGGATAAAAAACAAGATGTGACATAATCACATTTTTTGAGTGATAGTGATTGGATGTGTTTGTCCCCATTCAAATTTTTGGGTGATTATGATTAGATGTATTTGTCCCTAATCATAATTTTTGTGAATAAAAATTATGTCAATGTTCATAATTGATGATAGGTATATGTTTTTTTCCCTATTCGAATATATTTTATACCCTCAAATGGAAGTGTTTGTCCTTATCCTAGCTTCCATGGGTAGATGTGTTTGTTCCTGTCCATGGATAAAGTCCAATAAGGTCAACCTTTTTTGTAGAATCATCATGAGGTAAGTTCCACTATTATTTACAATGACTATACGTGTATTTTTGTACTCATACGTTAGATTTTTTATGAACTACTATATTTGTTCATAAAGTGTTATTAGTCTATGTATCCCTATTTGTAGAATGATGTAATAAGGGGGTGTTAGGAATATTACATCATTAGGGTTGTTATGGTTGGTTACTATGAACGTTATAATTGTTGCATGTATGCTAAAAGGGTTGTCATTGATGTCAACAGTATGGATATGGAGATTGATGGAAGCTTGTGTATGTTACATTGTATGAGAGGGGGACCAACCACGTCAAGGCTTCAGGTCAAGAAGAGTTGAGAGCGAAGGGCTGCCCTAACTTACGTCACTCTAAAGGGATGTTTTGGGATGAGGATCAAGAATGAAGAGCACTGTGAAGTACTTATGTCACTCTACAGACCTGAAATTCTATTTGAGGCTAGATGAGCTGGTTTCTGGAGTCTGAAATGTACCTCAGATAGCTCTTTGTTTGAGGACGACAGCACGGGTCTGGGACGACAGCGCAACACGTTGGTGTCTCTCTAGCGTGCTAGCCTCCATACAACCATAAAATGTAAAGTACAGTAGAAAAGGATAGAAACCTACTTAACAGTCTAGCTGGTTGATTATAACGAAAAGGGAAGAATGATAAAGTGAAGAAATAATAAAACAAGTAGATGAGAACTAGGGTGATGAACACCAACTCGCTAAAATGCCAGTTCACTAGAGAGCTCCACGCACACGTTCACCTACACACAAGTAAGGAGGGGAAAAAAATTGGGCTATATAGGGGCCTACCTCATTCATACCCATGCTTTGGAGTTTCCACCTCCACGGACAGCCAGAAAAGCAACGGAGTAGAAAATATGATAAAGAAAATAGAAGAGCAAGATAGGTTGTTGAACACTATGAAAAAATACTATGCTACTCTATCAAACCACAAAACAGGGAGTGAAGTGTTACCACCTCCACCCAAAGGCTCTCAAGGCCAATGAAGGGAGAATGAAAGCAACGAACTTGGAAAAGTCACCACAACCACAATGGTGATGAAGGGAGGTCTCGCAAGACTCTAAGCTCGCAACTTCTATGGTAGCCTCACACATACAAAATGGAGTAAATGGAGTAACCAGCTGCTGTAATGCTCAATGGAGTTATGAAAGTTGCTTGAATTGTAAATGGAGTGCTCAAGAGAATGTGGAAGATCAAGAAGTGTGTAGAGAGATTGATCGAATGTGTAGAGGGATGAAGTGATAGTGAAGATTATTCTTTTGAAGGTGGGATGAGAGGGAATAATCCATTTTTAGGTCGGTTGGTCAACAAAAAGATGTTACAATTTGTCCCCAATGAGAAGTGCAATGTCTCTACCAACTTCAGATGTGGGAATCTATTAGGGACGACAGTGCGTTGTGTAGACATCCGTGCTCCACCCTCACGTCCCAAACAAATATTCTCCCACCAACACACAATACAAACGCCAAGTGGGGGGAAGGTAGGTAGGTGATGTGGAATTTCGCCTTTGGGTTTGATTTTCTAACGTGAGGGTATGCAAAAGGGGAATTTACACAAGGGGTGCAAATTCACTCCTATACATTTTTCCCCCACTTTAGAAAGCATGAGTATCGATGAGTGTTCGGTAAAGTAGATTGAAGAGTTAGAAATGTATACCTAAATCATCAAGGAAGTAGACTACAATCTAGCAAACTCAAAAGCGCAGGACAAGCAAAGGACTCCATAGGTACTCTCTCTTGAGGAGTTTCAAACAAAAGGACTCCATAACCCCGCATAACTATGAAGTTGCAAAAAGTACACTGAAGGCCCTCAGATCAATGATGGACAAATCCTGCAGGATGTAAGCACCTTGTAGGCCCACAGGCCTGCAAGAATGAATTCCCCCAAGTTCTCTCTCATGAAGGAAGCCCAGTGAAAGGGGGACTCCGCAGAGTCATGCTGGAAAGTGACTTCATAGGCGCACCTACAAAGCAACATGTTAATCCACAAATAAAACATGTTAGAAAACAAAACGCAGCCACGTAGGAAAACAAGCAAACAGCCACACAGACAGTCAACAAATTGAAAGGCTTTCAAAGGGGTCCCTTAGGAACCCTTCAAAAGAAGAGGGGTCCACTCAAGGGATGCGATGTTTGAAAGTGAGATAGTGTCTTTTCGCAAATCGATTCAACATCAAGGAATTTGAAAGGAAGAAAATGCCCCCTCACGAGGGGAAGGTCGAGGCTTCTCCCATAGGAGAAGTTGCTCCCTCCTTAGAGGAAACTTCTTCAAGTTCTTTCTTTGTGAACCCATGACAAAGGAAACATACTCCGCTAGGGGTCCAAGTTGAGAATGCGATCTTTGAAAAAGGTTGCAAGGATTTTTGAGAAAAGATTCATTGGCTACGAATGCATTTTCTGAAGAAAAAAAAATTGTGAAAGTGACATTGACACACATACGAGGGACAACTCAAGCAAAGAAGAGAGAAAGATAACCAAGATTTCAAAAAGCAATAACATCACACATAAAGGGCACAGGGGCGATTTGATATTTCGGGGTTAGAACTACTCATAAATATATATGTATAGTAATAGTATATAGATAAAATGGCATCAACCCCCTACTATATCAGACCATATGAATAATGAACAAGAAGACAAAATAAAAATAAAAAATTGGGTCAATATGGAAGGGAAGCCTAAATGCCCCCAAACTTTGCATCGTCCCCAATTTGTCGAAAATCAAAATACGTAACAAAGGAAGAATGATGCCACAAATAGAGGAAGTTTGCGACACAAAATCACTCTTGTATCCAGGAACCTACAAGGGTGACAAGGGTCATCTAGGAACACATAACGAAAGCACGAGGGAACACATCACAACAAACACACACCTAATCTAAAGGTAAAGAAGAGGCCTCCCCCTAACACTCATCGACCAAGAGTTCATCTGCTTCCCAATGTAGATCATTATAAGGGGAAGGTGGATGAGCCTGTAGTGGCAGATTATTAAGGGGAGGCACTTCTAACCCTCCCGCAACAAGGGCTCGGGAAGAAGGCCCTGTAAGGTCTTCTCTTCTCGGCTCTTGTGGAGCAATGGTCAGTGATTTTGCAAAGATTGTTGACAAGGTTAGGACCTCGTCCAAAGAGTTAAACATGCACTTCATAGGAGTGCCATGTGGTACCTCAATGGATGGGGAGGACGGGACCCAAGATTCATTGCTTGGCTCACCAAGTGACTCGGGATCAGTGACGAACTCGAGGGAAGTTGAAACTTGCTCCGTCACTAGGACGAAACAAGCTAGCATAGGACCAACTTTTGAAGAAGGTGGGCTCCTCCTACGAACCCCATAGATGGAAGGACCAACCTCCACCTTCTTCTTCGTCAGAGGATGTGGACTCCCCATAGACAAGGCAAGAGGCATGGAAGAGGAGGAGAAAACCATGGTGGACACCACTGAGGTATTTGTCATGTTCATGGGTTTATAGAAGGGCAAGATTTTTAGAAGGGACATCAAAAGAGGCGGCTCGGTCGAAGGAGCGATAAACACCCACACCTTTTTAGGATCAGGTGCACCTATACTCACAGCGGGAGCCAAAAGAAGGATTGTATTCGATTGAACGGAAGCAGAGGGGAGGAGAGAGGATGCCTCAGGAGGCCCTTTAATAGGGGCAATCGACTCCCATTCTTTTCTCTGCAAAGCATCCTACTTAGCCACCATAGCCTTTCGTCAGTGCTTGCGCTCACAAGCAAGGTGATTTCTGCAACTCTTTGAGTTGGAGGCTGGGTACTAGGAAGAGAAAGAAGGATCCTGCTCAACCATAGGAGCATCCATCACAGCCCTCTCCAACGAAGGGATAGACTCCTGAATGGAAGTAGGAGGAAGAGGTTGAGAAACAAAGGGGGAGTCAACTCTAGCACCTTAGCGGCAGGCCTCTTCCCATTCACTGCTTTAGGAGCAGGAGCGGTGGGAGGCCATGAAGGCTGAGACATAAAGGATTCCCCACGGGGACCCTTCCTTCTACCATCTTGAATGGGCCTAGGCTATGTGGGCAGAACAGGAAGTTTGAATGTAGTTAGCTTGGGCTTTCGCCAAGTGGGCACCATAGGGTACTCCTGCAAACGCGAAGCAGAATCCAGTGACACCACAGTAAGGCAAGAGGAAGCATCAGGCTTGACAACAAAAGAGGAGGAAGAGGAACCTCAAGAGCACTTCTCTTCTTCTCTTCTACGTACCATGGCGGCATCACTGTTAGCTTTTAAACATGCCCTATGCGAGACAACATAGGGAGGAGGGTATCTCACTCTAGGTGTTAAGCACCCTTTCTTATACTTCTCATTGGTTCGGTACAAGAGGTCCTTCCTAAGTGGGAGTGAACCAATGGGTGTAGGCCATAAGTGATCTAAGGAATAGATACCATGTGTAACCAATGGTTTATAGCCAGTGTCATGGATCACATGCACTGAACCCTCATGAATAAACTTTAGACATTTATGCACGACCAAGGGAACTACGTTCATAGCTACTAACTAGGGAATACTCAGCTTCACTCTGAAGAGTTTAGACCTTGGGATTATGTCAAAAAGCATGTTCACAGACTTAGGTCCAACAAGGCCCGACAAAACGATGCTACCAAGGGGAGGTACAGAAAATCACTTATGTGTACAGATGGTGCTTATAGGTGTGCCATACCCATCTTTATGCAGGAAGTTAATTAACATAATATCCTTGGTTATAATATTCACCTGACACGTTGGGTCAACAAGAACGCTTGCTACAGTGTTTTTGTTGATTCATGCAAGGATGTAAAGAGGAGACAGTTCTCTATTAAAACCCATCGGAAAGTCCTGTGAGGTGAAGGTTATACCTGGACCACCACTCGCAGGCTACACAGAGGGGATAGGCAGATGCAAGAAGGAAGCCATCACGTACACTAAACAATACTCTCACAAAGCCCCCCAGAGGTTTGAAATTGGATAGTGAGCCAACTAAGGCTTCGTTTTGCAACACTTACGGAACCTTCCAACTTCGCCTACTAGGGGTCATAGGTTGGGTTGTAAGGTGAGACACCTCACAACTCTCACACCTACAATGCCTCTAGGACATGAGGAAAGGACCCTCCAGCACTGCTAAATGGAACCAAAATAGTTCATGTCGGGTTCACCAAAAATGTAAGAGAGGGGGACCAACCATGTTAAGGCTCGAGGACATGGAGAGTCGAGAGCGGAGGGTTGCCCTAACTTACCTCACACTAAAGGGATGTTTTGGGATGAGGATAGAGAATGAAGAGCGCTATGAAGTACTTCTATCACACTACAAACCCAAAATACTATTTGAGGCTAGACAAGCCAGTTTCTAGAGTTTGAACTATACCTCAGACAACTCTTTGTTCGAGGATGGCAGCGCGGGTCTGGGACAACAGCGCAACGCACTGGCATCTATTTGGTGTGTTGGTGTCTGTATGGCTAGAAAATGTAAAGTGCAACATAAAAGGCTAGAAACCTACTTAACAGTCTAGTTGGTTGATTTTAGCAAAAAGGACATAATGATAAAGTACAAAAATAATAAAACAAGTAGATGAGAACTAGGGTGATGAACACCAACTCACTAAAACACAAATATGATAAATAAAATAGAAGATCAAGAGAGGTTGTTGAACACTATGAAACAATACTATGCTACTCTATCAAACCAAAAAAGGGAGAGTGAAGCATTACCACCTCCACCCAAAGGCTCTCAAGGCCAATGAAGGGAGAATGCAAGCAACGAACTTGGAAAAGTCACCACAGCCACAACGATGATGAAGGGAGGTCTCACAAGACTCCAAGCTCTTAACTTCTATGGTATCCTCACACGTACAAAATGGAGTGAATGGAGTAACCAGCTGCTGTAATGCTCAATGGAGTTGTGAAAGTTGCTTGAGTTATAAATGGAGTGCTCAAGAGAATGTGGAAGATCAAGAAGTGTGTAGAGAAATTGAATCAATGTGTAGAGGGATGAAGTGATAGTGAAGATAGTTCTTTTGAAGGTGGGATGAGAAGGAATAATCCATTTTTTGAGTCAGTTGATCAACAGAAGGATGTTACAATTCGTTTGAAATCCATCAGGGATGACAACAAGTCGCGTAGATGTCTGTGCATCGCGCTCGCGTCCATGACAAATATTCTCCCACAGACACATAGGACAAACGCCAAGTGGGTGGAAGGTAGGTGGGTGATGTGGAATTTTTCCTTCGGGTTTGATTTTCTAAGGTGAGGGTATGCAAAAGGGGAATTTACATAAGGGGTGAAAATTCGCTCCTATACATATTTCCCCCACTTTAGCGAGCATGAGTATCGATGATTGTTCGGTAAAGTAGATTGAAGAGTTAGAAATGTATTCCTGAACCATCGAGGAAGCAGACCGTGATCTGAAGAACTTGATAACATAGGGCAGGCAAGGGACTCCATAGGTACTATATCCTAAGGAGTTTCGAACAAAAGGACTCCATAGCCCCATAGAACTATGAAGTTGTACAAAGTACACCAAAGTCCCTTAGACAAATGATGGAAAAATCTCGCAGGATATAAGCACCTTACAGGCCCTCAAACCTGCAAGAAGGCATTCCCCCAAGTTCTCTCTCATGAAGGAAGCCCAGTGAAAGGGGGACTCCACAGAGTCGAACTAGAAAGCGGCTTCACAGGTGTAACTGCAAAGCAACATGTTAATCCACAGATAGAACATGTCAAAAAACAAAAAGCAGCCACACAAGAAAACAAGCAGACAGTCAACAAATCAAAAATATTTCAAAGGGGTCCCTCGGGAACCCTTCAAAATAATAGGGGTCCACTCAAGGGATGCGTTGTTTGAAAGTGAGATAGTATCTTTTCACAAATCGATCCAATGTCAATGAATCCTTTCGAAAGATGTTCACTTCATCAAGGAATTTGAAAGGAATAAAATCCCCCCTCACGAGGGGAAGGTCGAGGCTTCTCCCGCAAGAAAAGTTTCTCCCTCCTTGGAGGAAATTTCTTCCAGTTCTTTCTTTGCAAACCCATGATGAAGGAAACATACTCCGCTAGGGGTCTAAGTTGAGAATGTGATCTTTGAAAATGGTTGCAAGGATTTTCAAGAAGAGATTCCTTGGCTACAAATGTGTTTTCTGAAAATAAAAACATTATAAAAGTGACGTCGCACATACGAGGTACAAATCAAGCTAAGAAGAAAGAAAGATAACCAAGATTGCAAAAAGAAGCAATAACATCACACACAAGAGGCATAGGGGTGATATGATATTTTAGGGTCAAAATTGCTCATAAATATATATAAGTATAGTAATAGTATATAGATCAACTATCATCAACCCCCTACTATATTAGACCATATGAAGAATGCACGAGAAGACAAAATAAAAATAAAAATTTGGGTCAACATGGAAGGGAATCCTAAATACCCGCAACACTTTGCATCATCCCCAATTTTCCAAAAATCAAAATACGTAACAGAGAAAGAATGATGCCACAAATAGAGGAAGTTTATGACACACAATCACTCCTGTATCTAAGCACCTACAAGGGTGAAAAGGGTCATCTAGGAACACATAACGCAAGCACAGGGGAACACATCACAACAAACACATACCTAATCTAAAGGTAAAGAAAAGGCCTCCCCTAACACTCATCGACCAAGAGGTTGTCCGCTTCCCAATCTAGATCGTTATAAGGGGAAGATGGACGAGCCTGTAGTGGCGGAATATTAAGCGGAGGTGCTCCTGACCCTCCCACAACAAAGGCTAAGGAAGAAGGCCCCGCAAGGTCTTCTCTACTCAACTCTTGTGGAGCGATGGTCAGCGATTTTGTGAAGATTGATGATAAGGTCAGGACCTCATCTAGAGAGTTAAACATGCACTTCATAGGAGTCCCATGCAGTACCTCAATGGACGAGGAGGACAGTGCCCGAGATTCACTACTTGGATCACTGAGTGACTCCTCTTCTTTTCTCTGCAAAGCGGCCTGCTCAGCCGCCAGAGCCTTTCACCGGCGCTTGCGCTCTCACGCAAGGTGGTTTTTGTGACTCTTTGAGTTGGAGGCTGGGTGTAGGGAAGGGATACAAGGCTCCTAATTATCCATAGGAGCATCCATCAAAGTTGTCTCCAACGGAGGGATAGACTCCTGAATAGGAGCAGGAGGAAGAGGTTGAGAAACAATGGGAGGAGTCGTCTCTAGCGCCTCAACGACGAGCCTCTACCCATTCACTACTTTAGGATCATGAGCGGTGGGAGGCTGTGGAGGCCAAGACATAGAGGATTCCCCATGAGGACCCTTCCTTCTACCATATCGAATAGGCCTAGGCTCCATTGGCAGAACAAGAAGTTTGAATGCAGGATGCTTGGGCTTTCGCCAAGCGGGAACCATAGGGTTCTCTCGCAAATGCGGAGCAGAATCTGATGATGCCACAGCAGGGTGAGAGGAAGCATCAGGATAGACAACAGAAGAGGAAGAAGAGGAACCTCTAAAGCACTTCTCTTCTTCTCTTCTATGTGCCATGGCAGCATCACTGTTAGCTTTGAAACATGCCCTATTCGAGACAACATAGGGAGAAGGAGGGTATCTCACTCTAGGCGTTAAGAGCCCTTTCTTGTACTTGTCATAGGTCTGGTACAAGAGGTCCTTCCTAGGTAGGAGTGGAGCAACGGGTGTAGGCTAGAAGTGATCTAAGGAATAGCTTCCACACGCAACTGGCAGTTTATATCCAATGTCGTGGATCACATGTGTTGAACCCCCATGCATAAACTTCAGACATTTATGCACAACCAAGGGAACCACATTCATATCTACTAACCAGGGTATACCCAGCTTCACTCTGAAGAGTTCAGACTCCAAGATTATGTCAAAAAGCATGTTCATAGACTTAGGTCTAACAAGGACCAACAAAACAATGCTACTAAGGGGAGGTATGGAAAGTTCGTTATGCATAGAGATGGTGCTTACAGGTGCGTCGTACCCATCTTTATGCAAGAAGTTAATTAACATAATCTCCTTAGTTATAATATTCACCCGACACGTCGAGTCAACAAGATCACCTGCTATAGTGTTTCTATTGATTCACGCAAGGATGTAAAGAGGATATGGTTCTCTATTAAAACCCATCGACAAGTCCTGCGAGGTGAAGGTTATACGTGGACCACCACTTGTAGGCTATGTAGAAGGGATAGGAAAATGTAAGAAGTAATCCATCACGTACACTAAATAATACTCTCAAAAATCCCTCCAAAGGTTCGAAATTGGACAGTGACCCAACTAAGACTTCGTTCTTCAATGCTTATGAAACCTTCCAACTACGCCTACTAGGGGTCGCAGGTTGGATTGTAAGGCTAGACGCCTCACAACTCTCACATCTACAACATTCCCAGGACATGAGGAAAGGACCCTTTAGCACTGCTAAACAGAACCAAAATGGTTCACATCGGGTTCACCAAAAATGTAAGAGAGGGGGACCAACCATGTCAAGGCTCTAGGTCACGGAGAGCCAAAAGCGGAGGGCTACCCTAACTTACCTCACTTTAAAGGGATTTTTTGGGATGGGGATCGAGAATGAAGAGCACTATGAAGTAATTTTGTCACTCTACATACCCGGAATGCTATTTGAGGCTAGACGAGCTAGTTTCTAGAGTTTGAACTGTAGCTTAGAAAACTCTCTGTCTGAGGGCAGCAATGCAGGTCTGGGATGACAGTGTGGCACGCAAGAGTTTCACTAGCTCACTAGCATCTGTACGGATAGAAAATGTAAAGTACAACAAAAAAGGCGAGAAACTTACTTAACAGTCTAGCTGGTTGATTTTAACGAAAAGGATAAAATGATAAAGTACAAAAAGTAAGTGCGGAAATAATAAAATAAGTAAATGAGAACTAGAGTGATGAGTCACCAACTCACTAAAATGCTAGTTCACCAACGAGCTCCATGCACATTTTCACCTACACACAAGCAAGGAGAGGAAAATTGTTGGGGATGTATAGGGTCCTACCTCAATCAGACCCCCGCTCTGGTGTTTCCACCTCCACGGATAGCCAGAAAAGCAACGAAGTAGAAAATATGATAAAGAAAATAGAAGAGAAAGACAGGTTGTTGAACACTATGAAACAATACTATGCTACTCTATCAAACCACAAAAGGGAGAGTGAAGTGTTACCACATCCACCTAAAGGCTCTCAAGGCTAATGAAGAGAGTATGCAAGCAACGAACTTGGCAAAGTCACCATAGCTGCATCGGTGATGAAGGGAGGTCTCGCAAGACTCCAAGCTCACAACTTCTATGGTAGCCTCACATGTACTAAATGGAGTGAATGGAGTAACCAGCCCCTGTAATGCTCAATGGAGTTGTGAAAGGTTCTTGAATTGTAAATGGAGTGCTCAAGAGAATGTGAAAGATCAAGAAGTGTGTAGAGAGATGGAATGAATGTGTAGAGGGATGAACTGATAGCGAAGATTATTCTTTTGAAGGTAGTATGAGAAGGAATAAGCCATTTTTGGGTTAGTTGGTTGACAGAAGGATGTTACAATTCATCCCCAATGAGGAGTGTAACATCTCTGCCAACTTCAGACGCGAGAATCCATCAGGGATGGTAGTGCGTCGCGTAGATGTTTGTGTGCCATGCTTGCGTCCCCGAAAAATATTCTCCCACTGACATATAGGAAAAACACCAAGTGGGTTGAAGGTATGTGGGTGATGTGGAATTTCACCTTCGGGTTTGATTTTCTAAGGTGAGGGTATGCAAAAGGGGAATTTGCACAAGGGGTGCAAATTCGCTCCTATACATACATATGTTATCATCGATGTATAGTGTGAAGGGATAGTTCAGTAGGGAGATTGATGAGAATAGCAATATATGGTGTTATCACTGATGATAACCTATTGAATAGATGCAGAAGTGTTGGTCTAGTAAAGGTTAGATGATTGGATAATTTCCATATCCAGAATGCAGTTTCAGTGTTCAAAGAACCAATATTTTGGTCCACAGTGCTCCGTCATGAAGAATTTGGTTATGTTTTTTTGAGGTAATGATGGTGTATGTTGGAAGACTCTAAATCCAAAGTTTCGTGATTTGATGTCTCTCACAGTCAAAGATAATAGTGATAGAGTATCAGTCTGAAAATACCACTATAACTATGACAAAGTATCTGATTGGAATGCTCCAAATTCCACCCCAATTGAACATTTTGATATGTATATTTGTAGAAGTATTTGAGGATGCCTATAGTATGGTTTCTCCAAGTGGCAAGTGTTTTGGTTGTTCATGTGTCAAGTTGTGAGTGAACAAATGGTTCATTCTATTGTTACTTCACCATTGGTGCCAAACTCAGTATTTTGGGTTGTGCGGAGATGAGTAGAGTTTGGAGAAAAATTATGGGAATAATTATAGGTCACGTCAATCTATCTTAATGTGTTACGTGTTTTGGTTCCCTTCGTGAGGCATGTATGATTGATTTTGAGCCGACAAGTTACAAGTATTGCATGGTATATCAATTAGGTCAACCTAATTTATGTTTTGGTTGGTTACGATATATATACAAGGTTAACTCCTTGTGTGAAAGAGTAAGCAAGAGAGATGTGATACAATTAAGTGTGTGCAAAATTCAAAGGAGAGAAGTGTGAATTTTTTTTGAGGTAAAGAATGAAGTATGTTAATTTAGTATTTTGAGATTCAGTGGAACTGTATCTTCAGCATAGGTCAAATGCATTATTAGTAGTTCAAATCTACCAGTGAGCCACCTTTCTTCTATCTCTTTCTATTCCAGGCAATGAGCCCTTTGGTAGTGAGCCACCAGTAGTGAGCCTTAATTCGTTTGGATAGTGATTCCACCAATTGTATCAAACTTTGTAACCAATTACAATATCCATATTGTGAGCTAATCCTCGTCGTGGTTTTTCCCTTTTTGGATTTTCCATGTAAATCTAGTGTTCTTGTGTTCTTTGATTCGACACATGATTTCTATGTTCCTTTCCATTACTGCAAGATTAATGTGATGCATTGAATGAATATTTAATTTATTAAGAATACTGATTCACCCCCCTCTCAGTATTTTGGGTGTTCAAAATTGGTATCAGAGCTTGGTTCCTTCAATTGGCTTGACCACTGAGGTAGATCTTGGAGTTGAACACATGTCTACAAGGAAGTATCCTATTCCTTTGGAAGAGATTATCCCTGAAGGATTTACTAAAGAAGATTGCATAGTGGACATGGAAGGAGAACTCAAATCAATTCTTGATGATTTAGATAAAACAAAAGCTGAGAATAGAGATTTGAAAAAGGATCTTAGTGATGCAAATGAATGCATTAAGAAGTTGAGAGAGAAACTCAAGAAATCTACAAATGGAATCAAGGAAACAAATGAGTAGCTCAAGAAATCAAATGAGACTATCACCAATCTGAAAAGTGCAAGTTAAAGAAGGTAAAAGAGTTGAAGACTGCTTGAATTTCAAATTGAAAGATAAATATGAAGAACGTTCAAAGCTTGAACAATAAATTGTTACTTTGAGATCAGATTTGGAGAAAGAAAGGATTCAAGAAGAGCTCCTCGCTGCTTGATGAGATGATTGTTGGAAAGAAGGGTTCTAAGAACAAAGAAGGATTAGGGTTTGAGAAAGGTGAAAGTTCAAAGGTAGATCAGACTCCAAATAATGTTGAAAAGAAAGATGAAAAGAAGAGAAATTCTAGATAGATTTAGAACTAGAAGAAAGACATCAAGAGACCACCTATCAGAAAAACAAATGCACAAAGGTATCCATCTTTTAATGGTTATTGTTATTGCTACAATAATTTTGAACATAAAGTTGTAGAATGTAGAATTAGGATGAATTAGAATGTTCAATCACTTATTGGTTAGTGCTATACATGTAATAGATTTGGTCATAGAGCTAGTGAATGTAGAAAATAGATAATGAATGGTTACAATAAAGCCATGATGTCTAAACCTTTCAGTAGTTTTTTATTAAGGGTAAAGCAAGATTTGATGGGGCACCGAAACCCTGTACAGGTAGGTTTTACAGGGACCTGAAACCCAAACAAGGAGAGGGATTCCTAAAAACAAGATGCTAACCATCAACAGCCAAAACAATAGTAGCCATAAAGAGAAAGACAAGAAAAAATGAGCTACACGAAACAGGTTCAGAAGGGGCCTTAAACCCTTTTACAAACAGGTTTTTATAGGGGCCTTAAACCCATAGATAAACTTGAGCACCACCTGAATCAACTAGGCATCAACAAACCAACTACTTAGAACATCCATTTCTAATCTTAAAAAACTAGAAAGCATCGCCTGAATCAGCCAGGTGTCAGCAAACCAACTGCTCAAAACATCCCATTTTTATCCAAAAGAAAAAGAGAACAAAATGGTGTAAAACACCAACAAGACCCTATTTCTCAACAAAACCAAAAAATACCCACACCCCACCTCAATAGGGGCTTTCGGATACATAGTAGAAAACTGCAAGAAATCAGCTTCCCTACAACACAATCTCACTCGATACTAGAAAACCAACTCATTCTCCACCTCTAAAGGAGAGAGCTCCCCTCTATTGGAGGATGTCACAACCAACTAGTCCATCGCAGCCTAAGATCTCTTGCCCCATCAACCTCCACCTCCATAGGAGAAGAATCCACCTCAATAGGATAAGCAATTGAGGAAACCAAAAACCATTACCTCCCATCTCCAGCTCAAAAGGAGAGTAATCCACCTACATAGGATCAGAGGAGAAAACTAGCATAACAACCAAACAAGCAACCATAGCATAGTTTAATAAATGCAACACCAAGACCATATTTTGGACGATTGAATAACAACCACAAAGCCACCATAACAACTTTTAGGCTTAAACTCATATGGGTTTTCAATAAAAGCTTGAAAAATAGCCCAACCATCAACCAATAAACAACAACAAGAGGAAACAACATCTAGGATATGGGGAAAATGATAGAAAAACACCCAGCCAAGAGAACACAATCTTGAAACAGCCCAGAAAAAGAACCAAACAAGCAGCTACTCATAAGACCCGGGCCCAAAGAGAGAAGAAGCAAACATGACCCAAGAGGGAAAAGGGGACCCATACAAGAGGGAAACTGAGAGAAGGCCAAACCACAAAACACCCAAGAAACCCCAACACACCAGTCATAGCCAAAGATAGGCCAAAAATCCATAGACCTAACCAATGGGAAGCACCACCAATCCATAAGAGGGAAACCAGCAACAACCACAAAACACCCAGGGCAAGAGCCACTAAAAAGGTGCCACCAAATAGACAGCAGAGAGGGCCTAAGGGAAACCAAGAAGAAACTAGAAAGAGAGAAAGCCAACATAGAGAGCACCCAAGTCGTCCCATTACACCCAATAGGACCAAAAAAAACCCTATCCTCCAACCAAATATCCTCAGAAAACCCAAAGTAGACACTCACCAGCTGTAAGAAAAAACAAGCGCTCCCCACAAAGGCCACAACCAGAACCCTCAAGAAGAAAAGCAACTGTGAAGGGCAGGCCAAAAAGAAATTGGAAACTAGAGGATCAGTGTCATCCTCCACCCCGTCCCAATGAAGAAGCAAAATTGTTGCCTCCTAGCTGGACGACAACAGCTTGCTTTGCACCACCTCCACCCAACTGGAAGATGGAAACAACCAACACGAAACCACCACAAGCCAACAACACAATAACAACAACCTGTCTAGCCACAAGTCACCTCCCACCACTGATCCATTTGTGTCCCTTGAATTATCTCCTTCACCTACATCATCTCCAGAATTCAAATTTCCCCCTCCTCTCCTCTTCCCACTCCTCTCCATAGTTGTATGTATTGGTGGTTGGTCTTCTACGTAAATTGAATCTTTCAGTAGTTACTATTATGCATGCAATGGATTT